>LGRX02019599.1:0-15456 GCA_001247695.2 Cymbomonas tetramitiformis | reverse complement strand
CACCGCAACCCACACCGTGCCTCGGTGACGCCACGGGTTCCGGGGGCGCGTAGGGAGTGCTAACAGCCCTCTTAACACGCAACTCCCGACCCATCGGCTTGATGCCACCACCCGTCGCGGGTCTGGGGGCGCGTAGAGAGTGCTAACAACCCTCTTAACACGCAACTCCCGACCCATGGGCATCCACAACAACCCACCACAAAACATACCTCGGGTTACAGGCGCGTGCCCGGGGAGTTCTCCCCACATATGGAACATCCCAACCTTCTACAACCGGGCGCCTGCCCACCATGCACACCGTCGCCCATAATATGGTACCGCCCACTATCACATGGAGCCCCTAAGGATCAGGCGCGTGTCCGGGGAGCTGTCCCCACATCGCAGCCGTCACCAACAGCCTGCGCACTAACCCATGCGACTACCATACACACCGCAACCCACACCGTACCTCGGTGACGCCACGGGTCCGGGGGCGCGTAGGGAGTGCTAACAGCCCTCTTAACACGCAACTCCCGACCCATCGGCTTGATGCCACTACCCGCCGCGGGTCCGGGGGCGCGTAGAGAGTGCTAACAACCCTCTTAACACGCAACTCCCGACCCATGGGCATCCACAACAACCCACCACAAAACATACCTCGGGTTACACGCGCGTGCCCGGGGAGTTGTCCCCACACATTGAACATCCCAACCTTCTACAACCGGGCGCCTTCCCACCATGATGCACACCGTCGCCCATACGGTACCGCTCACCATCACATGGAGCCCCTAAGGTTCGGGCGCGTGTCCAGGGAGCTGTCCCCACATCGCAGCCGTCACCGACGGACTGCGCACTTCCCATGCGACTACCATACACACCGCAACCCACACCGTACCTCGGTGACGCCACGGGTCCGGGGGCGCGTAGGGAGTGCTAACAGCCCTCTTAACACGCCACTCCCGACCCATCGGCTTGATGCCACCACCCGTCGCCGGTCTGGGGGCGCGTAGAGAGTGCTAACAGCCCTCTTAA
Organism: Cymbomonas tetramitiformis; assembly: GCA_001247695.2. NCBI lineage: Eukaryota > Viridiplantae > Chlorophyta > Pyramimonadophyceae > Pyramimonadales > Pyramimonadaceae > Cymbomonas > Cymbomonas tetramitiformis. The sequence goes on along the minus strand of LGRX02019599.1, from coordinate 14,445 downwards.
CACGCAACTCCCGACCCATGGGCATCCACAACAACCCACCACAAAACATACCTCGGGTTACAGGCGCGTGCCCGGGGAGCTCTCCCCACATATGGAACATCCCAACCTTCTACAACCGGGCGCCTGCCCACCATGCACACCGTTGCCCATAATACGGTACCGCCCACTATCACATGGAGCCCCTAAGGATCAGGCGCGTGTCCGGGGAGCTGTCCCCACATCGCAGCCCTCACCAACAGCCTGCGCACTTACCCATGTGACTACCATACACACCGCAACCCACACCATACCTCGGTGACGCCACGGGTCCGGGGGCGCGTAGGGAGTGCTAACAGCCCTCTTGACACGCAACTCCCGACCCATCGGCTTCATGCCACCACCCGTCTCGGGTCCGGGGGCGCGTAGAGAGTGCTAACAGCCCTCTTAACACGCAACTCCCGACCCATGGGCATCCACAACAACCCACCACAAAACACACCTCGGGTTACAGGCGCGTGCTCGGGGAGCTGTCCCCACATATTGAACATCCCAAGCTTCTACAACCGGGCGCCTGCCCACAATGCACACCGTCGCCCACAATACGGTACCGCCCACTATCACATGGAGCCCCTAAGGTTCAGGCGCATGTCCGAAGAGCTGTCCCCACATCGCAGCCGTCACCAACAGCCTGCGCACTAACCCATGCGACTTCCATACACACCGTACCTCGGTGACGCCACGGGTCCGGGGGCGCGTAGGGAGTGCTAACAGCCCTCTTAACACGCAACTCCCGACCCATCGGCTTGATGCCACCACCCGCCGCGGGTCCGGGGGCGCGTAGAGAGTGCTAACAACCCTCTTAACACGCAACTCCCGACCCATGGGCATCCACAACAACCCACCACAAAACATACCTCGGGTTACAGGCGCGTGCCCGGGGAGCTGTCCCCACATATGGAACATCCCAACCTTCTACAACCGGGCGCCCGCCCACCATGCATACCGTCGCCCATAATACGGTACCGCCCGCTATCACATGGAGCCCCTAAGGATCAGGCGCGTGTCCGGGGAGCTGTCCCCACATCGCAGCCGTCACCAACAGCCTGCGCACTAACCCATGCGACTACCATACACACCGCAACCCACACCGTACCTCGGTGACGCCACGGGTCCGGGGGCGCGTAGAGAGTGCTAACAGCCCTCTTAACACGCCACTCCCGACCCATCGGCTTGATGCCACCACCCGTCGCGGGTCCGGGGGCGCGTAGAGAGTGCTATAACAGCCCTCTTAACACGCAACTCCCGACCCATGGGCATCCACAACAACCCACCACAAAACATACCTCGGGTTACAGGCGCGTGCTCGGGGAGCTGTCCCCACATCGCAGCCGTCCCCTCGACAATTGCAGTGCACAACAAACCTTACACCCCTGAGGTTCAGGCGCGTGTCCAGGGAGCTGTCCCCACATCGCTGCCGTCCCCTCGATGTGTCTCCTATTCTACGGAAAAGTAATGTCAGAAGAGATGTTGAACGCACCTCATTGCATTGCTCGAAGTATCGCGTATCGAGTTCCGGCACAAAGGCACTTACCACAAAGTATAAGGTGTCCCAAGCACCTAGCAAAGAATGGGTGGGCCTGCCAAACAGTCATAATAGCATCCGTCAGTCACATAAAGTAGGTCCACCCACCCCCTAACCCAATTGGCGCGTGTCCGGAGAGCTATCTCCACATCGCAGCCAAGAGGGTATGGCACCTCGGATTTTGACCGAGATCTCCAAGCTTCGGTGCTTCGCCCTCAATGGGCTCCGCGCTTGGGCTCTTGTTGAGCTAGTGCCACGATTTACATTGCTAGCAAGTTCAATCAAGGCCATGCAATATGTTATAACAAGAAGTTTTTACCAAGCACAAGGTTCGGGCTAATAGAGATGAAGAAGAAGGATTTTAACTCCAAAGAAAAAGGGTAAGAAAAGTAGGAAGCGCCCCTCTATTGAACGGCTGACAGTTCATCACATAGCTCTGCACTCTAGCAGCCGTCCCATTCCCATCGCTCTGCGGAGTTAGGGTATCCCTCGAGGGGAGCTGTCCCCTTGGTCGAGAACAACTCTGCGAATATGTAAAGCAAAGAAATCAGTATCTTCAGACTCACAAGCAGCCAACAACTATAATTTTCCCGAGCAAGTTAATAACTGGAAGTTCTCTTTCACGTACCGAAAGGGCAAAGAAGCCTCTGCTTAGGAAGAGTCTTCTCGCATTCCTTCATGTGCTCAAACCACTCAGTGGCATAATCTGTATCCCGATAGTCAGGGAACCAAGGACCACCTGTGATACAAACACAAAAATGAGTGCTGAATCTTACCATACAAAAAAGTAAAAATAAGGCCCGCCAAAAGAAGTTTTCATACCCTCGGTATAGTGAATGGCTGCGGGAAGAGGCTTGTCCTTCTCAAAAGGTGTGTACCACTCTACCAAGAAGTTCCACTCAAACGGAATCTCGCCTGCAAACACACCAAAAGGCAAACGTGCAGCCGTCAAGCAGAAGAGAGAACGTGGGTTAAAGCACACACAGCTAGCGGTGTACACAGGCAGGGCGACAAATACGGCAGCGACAGCTGAGGAAGATCCACGAGCACACGTCGATCTCTCACCCGAAAGAACTTGGACGCAGGTGGCTAGCCTGAAGCTGACTAGCCGGAGTCAGTCACTCATAAAAGCTGGCTGAAATTAACTCACCAATCAGCTCGTCGTCCGTAATCCAGGTGAAGCGATGCAAGAAGGCGCCCCCCTCGCGATTGATTAAGTCCAGCTCAACGGGCTGCAGGAGAAAAAGGAGCTCAGTATTTGCAGTGGGTCAAGAGGGTTTTCAAAACATCCTCGCTAAAGCCGTGTGTGGTACCTTATTTGCTTCGTGCCCGCAGTTCCACAACACCATACTGCTCCAGTTTTTTCTGGGATAGGCTTCTTGTTGTCTGCAGCACTCCCCAAGCGGCTCCCTTTTAAACAAGACAAGACAAGAGAAACAGAGCAAAATAACCTGCCCTATGTGAAGTCTCAGAAGCATACTCACTACACAGGAATGCGGAGCAAGCAAACTTTACGGACTTTTTGTTGCAGCGAATCGAAAAAACGCAGGAGCCGTATGAAAACCCACAGTTGGCAAAGCAACGAGAGTAAGGCGTACACTTCGTGCGCCAAGTGGCCTAGCCAAAGCTTGGAACTTGAACAAAGCGATGCACAATAAAAGCTTACCCCTAGCCAGTGACAGGAGTATTTCGGGCTTAAACGTTTTGCGCAATTTTCGGACGGCCGGTTAGCGGAATAGAGTTCCTTGTTTCTCAAGGGCAAGCGGGCGGTCCAGGCAGTGTACATAAAGCATATGACGTTGCGCCTACCTTCCAGCAAGCTTGGTGGTGACACTAGGTTTGTAGTCGTGCTTGAGACACATCAAAGCGTATTTGTCATCAATCATGTCCAAAAGCTCAGCGACATCCCTGGTCCACAGGAAGTCATCATAGACGAACAAGGCCCAGCCTGCAAGGGCGCAGACACCACTATTCAGTAAGTTCGCGCTTCCTTTTAAAGCACCAAAATAACCTCCCTTCACGTTTTTTCACCTTTGTAGTTGTTCAAGTAGGGCACGAAGAAACGGCAGTAAGTGAACTCCGTCGACTGCTTTGGATCCTGCGACCTGGTGTATACGCCGCGAGCCTGTAGAAGACAGCACGGACGCAGCTTAAGTCTTGGTACAGAGGGACCAACAAGAAATTCACAACTGGATAGCAAGCAGAGATGAAAACACATGCTCAAAGTGGGACTTTGACTCTTCACTACACCTGCAGTTCCGGTCTCTTCAAGGGAATGATCTCAACGGGAACTGACGCGTACTTTAAGATGGAGAACTTTGCAACCTGAAGTACTTTGCATGGTCAGCGGAAGATGTGGAAAACCGATGGAAAACCGGAGTTTATGGAATGCTCTCCGAACAGAAGGCAAACAAACGACGGTTTAACGGGAAAAGATAAAAAAGGACAAACCTCGAAGGTAATGTCCTCGTGACTGTCATATCCGATGTAAATGCGGAAGGGGTGGTTCTGTGGGGAGCATGCGGCGATAAACGGTCAGCATACTTGAACGGCACGACCTCGGCTGGTCGTGTAAACCAACTCATAAAATTTAAACAAATGCTAGAAAACGTTGGACGCGCTTTGGAAGAGCACAAGAATAGTGCTGGCTCTCTCAGTGTGGATTTTGAACTGTTTGGTTGCGATCCGGTGTTCCTTCTTGTTTATGTAGTTGTTTGCAAGCATGCTACTCAAACGACAAAGCTTATTACAAGCATTCATACAAAAACAATTAATTCTAAGTGAATCTTTTGAGTATGTCCTCAGGAGAGTGAAGTGTGTTGAAAATACAACGAAAGGCGTGCTGTCAACAAATGACGGTGGCCACATGCCAGCATTCAGGGCTCACCTTAGTAGCAATTTCCGAGCTTTTACGACCCTCAGAAGAAGCGAGTGGGTTAGCCTGCTCGGTACTCTGACCTTGTCCCATACTGTATTGTTTGCTGTTGATGCTGATACAAAGAATTGCGCGCTATTCAAACCACTGAAGTGTTTTTCACATTTTCTTGTGTATAATTGCTTCCAGTCCCCCGCCACCCAATTTATATTTTCTTCAGTCACCAGAGCACGGTTTTGGCTTAAGTTTTCTTGTGTATAATTATTCGAGTCCCCCGCCAGCGCCAGCGCCACCCACCAGGACACGGTTTTCACTCGACTTTTCTTATCTTTTGCTCTGACGTACTCGCTCGCGTCCTCGTTGATACATCCACGGGCATTCTGAAGGCCAGCTGATGACCGAATTGTATAAAACATGACACGCGGTATAATTTTCATGGACTTAAGAAAAGATAAGAAAACTTAAGAAGTAGGGTAGTGTCATAAAAGCCCCTTTTTAAGCATTTATTTCAACAAATCGTTAAAAAATCGATATTTGGTTTTTTCATGAGCTATTTCGCGGAGATGGAACCTTAAGGTGTCTACTTTCACTAAAAAAATTCAGTTTGCTCAAAATGCGAGTTTTAGGGTTGTTACATACGCGAATTAGGGTGAGATACCCGCATATTCTGTTAAAGTGTCTTGGACCTATGGTGCCTTCATAAGTCTCAAAAGAACGAACACACCGCACCGCGACCATCATTTTATACTTCCAACATGCTTTCCGAAATAGGAAAAAAATATTAGGGCAAAACTTATAAAGCCGATTTTTAAAAAATCGGGCATTTCCGCCAGGTGGGTCAAAATCTGTTGGTATCCCACCGAAAACATCATTTTTTAAAAAAACGGCTTTATAACTTTTGCCCTAATAAGGTTCAATTTGTTAGGAAAGCATATGGGAAGGTTCCCAAAGTTACCCCTTATCGGTTTATTCGATCCTCCTCTCCCCACACATCGCATCTTTCACAAAATTACCCCCAGAAAATGTCATTAAATCATACAAATTTCCACCCTTCTTATAATCCGATCAGATTTTACTTTCTTATTCACTCCTAAAAGCTACAATTAATCAACCTTATTACCATATCTATCATTATCTAGGTCAGTGCCCGTCGAGTACGTCGCCTGAACCTTGCCTACCGCCTCATTGCGGGAGGGCTTCTCTAGCCTGCTCTGCAGACGGCGTGCCTTGCCCGCGTGTGTACGGCGGGCAACGGCAGCTGCCTCCCTCTTCTCGTCCATAGCCGAGTCGAGCGGGGACATCGAAGGCGGAGGATCGATCCCAAGGCGGCGGCAAAGCTCCTGCCGGTATATGTGGCCCTCGTTCTTGGACACGATCGTGTGGCAGCAAGCCCAACCGTAGACCCCAGACTGCCCATTCTGCTGAGCCTTCCCCCCGGGTAGATAGCCCTTCACCACCATGCCGTTGATGCTCTCGTTGGTGTTCGTGTCGGAGGTGTGCAACTGCTTGTAGATGACCTCCTTCTTAGCGAAGCGGGCCATAACGTCCCGCACACCCTCGTAGTACCCAGGGGTGGCTGTGCGGTCCAGAAACTTACCTCCTGGCAAGTGGATTTTCCAATCCGGCTTCTGGGACTCAACACCACACCATGGGTGAAAGGAGCCGTCGGGGAGGGGGCAACGATACCGCCGACATGCCGCGTGGGTGGGGTCGATGTTGAAGGCGTGGTCCACGATGTTCATCAAAGCACCGCTGATCCACTCCACCTTCTCCTCGTCGGCCTCAAAGCCAGGAATGTCCAGCCCCACAGTGGACTTGACCACGTAGCGATACAACTTGTTGAAGTACTTGATGACATTCACCGAAAGGATGTTGCCGGTCCACTTCTTCTCCACCCGCAAGTTCTCCAAGGCCTTGTAGAAAAGCTTCTGTAAATGGTTGGGGTCAGAGTTCTTCTCCACAGGTGGATCACGAAGTTCGGCCGGGACATCACCATTGGGATCGTTGATGGCACTGATCATGTTGGAGTCCTCGTCACTCGTGAACTTCGACACACGTGCCTTGGAGAAGTCACAAGGCTCACAAAATGTGTAGGCACCGATACCCTTGACGCACATCACCGCACCCTCCGCCTCCATGGCCTTCGAAGAGCCCCTCCAGTCCGGGTTGTCCTCACAAAAAATTCCCCGAGCACCCCTCCAGCAATCATGTTTCGGAGCTTGTCGTTTTTGCTTCTCCGCGTGTTCACAGGTGAAGCACATCTTGTCAAAGATAGAGGCCGATAAAATCGATTTTCGTAGTGCGCCAACAAGCACAAACATCCCACAGAAGCTCGCATAAGATCGTCCAGATCCACGGTTTGGCCAAGCAGCATCACCAGAAACATGCAGTTGAACAACTCCACCAGTAGCTGCACCAGAGTCCTTCGTGGCTATTGCCTCCTCGATAACCGCGCTCTCACAAGACTCCTTCGCCATCGCCACAATCTCCTTGCCTACGTGCTTGTGCAATGTGGACTGAGTAGACCGGTACATGGAATAGTTGATACCCAAACTGGTGAGGAACTTCTCAACTTTTGCAGGAGCAAGCCCAGCATTTTGCTCACCCAGAGCGTGCAATACGTTCACCTCGTGGAACTTATTTTCGGGGGACACCTTCCTTGACGTTGGAAGCATAACCGAAGTAGAGCACACCGTGCAAGTGAAGTTGATATCACTTGCCAGTCCGTGATGCTGTATCTTCGGGTTCCCATCCACTGATGTGGGTAACAGTTTTCCTATATCGAATCGGAATGGATACATAATAAGATAAAATAAATAAGATATATAAGAAGAAGTTCAAAAAAAGAAATAGTTACAATAATAAGAAATAGTGGATAACCCTCTACCTTTTAAACAAGCAGAGCATCGAACGTCGTGCTTTAAAAAGTCCATGAGGCAACCTAAGTCTATGATTGCACGTTGACCATCCAAGCTAGAAATCATCTCATCGTATCTATCACGAACTTCGTAGTGTGAAGCCTTTCTCTTTGTACCTGGGCTAGCCTGCACAAGAGAACGAACAATCCGGCAGTTAGAGAACTTCACGACATATGAAATTCGATAACGTAGCACACAGATATGCATGAAAGGTAAGCAGCTTACCTTAAAGCATAAACTGGGGAAAGCAATCCCAGGTTTCGCGCGCAAACCGCTGAGAGCACGGTTCGTTCCGGCAGAAGATATGGTCGCTGTGCTCGACACAATGCAGCCAGGCTCGGATGTTGCAGCAGTTGGTGCAGCCTCTTCAAACGCTGTGACATTGAATGGCACAGGGCTGCATGGGACAGGGACAGCGTCAATCAAAGCAGGAGTCTCATGTGTGTCCAACTCCTGCACGTTGGTTGCAGCAACCGGCAGCGCGACTGGAGAGGCTGCAGTAGCTCCCAACCTAGCATCTCGGGCATGGGCAGCCCTCAATCGCTTGGCCTCCAGCTTTTCCTTGCTCTTTTTACTAGGCATTCGTAAAGGGGTCCAAAGGTTACGTATGCAGTGCGCGTCACTTGGACTTGAAGCCCATGGGTCTACCCAACTCTGGGTTGTTCGCAGGCCATACAGCCCTCAACGCATTCTGCACCCAGCATGGATGTGGCGCGCGATTCCCTTTTCCGCGCTGCACCAAATCATAAACATCGATACAACGAAGTTAGAAACAAAGATGTTAGCAAGGAGGGAGCACACAGATAGTAACAGATAGTCAGGAGGAAGCGAAAAGAAGTGTGCGTTGATAGAAGGGCGTGCTGATTGCGCACCACGTCCCTCCAGTGAACTATCTGTTTGTAAAAACAGTTACGCCGCTTCCAGTCGCCAGGAAGGTCTCGCCCATTAATATCATCTACTATGGCTTGAACATCTTCGAGAGTGACGCTCTCTGAGCCGGGACATAGACGCGCGTAAGCGAGAAGGGTAGCGATAGGGTCAGTTAAGTCTTCAGGGGCTGGGAATTCAGGGAGGTCATCATCAACGCGCTTCCGCTTATTATCCTGCATAAAGTAAACATAAAAACAGTAGCAAACAGTCCACAGTTCCTCTCACTGCCGCCGGGAGCTTTCTTGCACGAAGAAAGCAAGTTGTAACACTGTGATGGCATGCGTGTGACGGGTCAAAATTTTCGTCTCGATCTCCGCTGACCGAATGTCACCATACCGTTGGACGCTCCTTGAGCAGGCCTACACAGGGATATAGCACATGCCGGGGTGATATATCCAATAAGAATACGCAAATTCGCATCCAAGCATACCATATGCCTAACAATAAATTCTGATTCGCAGCAGTTATTCAGTTTTTACATACAACATCGAAAATGAAACCTGACACTACCCTACCCTTAAGCAAACTTAAGAAAACTTAAGCGAATACCTTGTTCAAGTGCATGTACCATCGGGCTTGGCGTCGGCTGAGAGGTTGTCCAGGTGCCATTAACCAGACTAGGGGGTTATGGTCACCCTGCAATTGGAACTCGGTCCAGATGAGGTAGTGTCTCCAAGTTTGCGTAGTGCAGTGATGGAGAGCGCAGAGTTCTCTTTCGCCAGCATGGTAGTTCTGCTCGGCTCCATTAAACTGTCTGCTCTCAAAGGCGATAGGTTGCAATCCATTTCCTACGTCTTGCATCAGTACTCCCCCCAGCGCCACTCCATTGGCGTCAGTTTGTACCACGAAAGGATGCCGTCCTTCGGCCGCCGCTTTCATATCGGGTAGCGCCAGAGTGGGTGAAGAACATAGCGCCTTCTTAATTTCCTCGAAGGCCCAACGCTGCATGGGTCCCCATAGCCAAGTGACATCCCCTTTGGTGAGCTGGGTCAAAGGTTGTGCTACTTCGGAGAAGCCCAGCATGTACCGCCGGTAGTACCCAGCCAACCCCAAAATTTGGCGCACATGCGTGGCGTTTTCCAGAGCGGGCCAGTCCCTGATGGCGGCCAGCTTGTCATGTTGAGGTTGACTTCCTTCACGTGAGATAACGTGCCCCAGAAAGCGTATCTGGGTCTGCAATAGTTGACACTTAGACTCCTTGAGGTAGATACCCTGGTTCTCACAGACTTCGAGAAATTGCTGGAGATGGGAAAGATGCTCCTCCAAGGTGTTGCTGAAGAGGATACAATCGTCCAGGAATATTCTTACAAAAGGAAGATGTCCTAGAGCGCGCTGCATGCGTCTCTGATGGCATGAAGGACTGTTGGTCAACCCCATGGGCATCACCAACCACTCATACGAGCCATAGGGAGAAGTGAACGCAGTCTTTTCCACATCCTCAGACGCCATAGCCATCTGCCAGAACCCATCGACTGCATCGAAGGAGGAGAAGTACTTGGCCCCATGCATGGAGTCGAACAACTGCTGAATGTCGGGAAGTGGATATTTGTCCTTGACGGTCAGGCTGTTGATGGCTCGGAAGTCGCAGACCATTCTGAGTACTTCAGGTTTCCCAGGCTTGGGAACCATCAGCACTGGTGCAGCGAACGGACTTGAGGAAGGCCCGATGTAGCCCTTGCTCAGGAGTTCATCCAGGCGTTCCCGCAGTTGAGTCAGCTCCACCATGGACATCTTATAGGGTCTCTTAGCGGGCGCGATGCCATTCCATCCCTCTTGCAGTCTCACATGGGCCACTTCATCTTTTCGCAGGGCGTCAAAGTTGGGCAGCGCTTCGCGAATTACTCGAGGTGAAAAGGATTCGATCAGCTTTTGAAACTTCTTTCTCCATTCTGGGGAGATGGAAGGATCCTCCAAATTCTCGCTGGTGGCCACCGCTGATAACATCGAAGTCCCTACCAAAGGTGTCGCATAGGCCACTAAGATGTCCGTGAGGTGTCGCGGCACTGTCCATTCCCGCATATCTGCGTCGATAGGCTTTGATCTCCTTGGTCGCTTGGGCCGCTGATAACATTACCATCGGTTCCAGAGCCATCGCGGTTCTCTCGCCTTTGCGTGTGGAGCTACGCTCCGGCGAACATCCCCGTATCCGCACGGATTTGCCATGATGGCGAAACTTGACTGATCCCCACCCATCATAGTCCAGCGTGACCGGCGAGAGGTGTCTCAACCACCTTCCTCCGAGTACAATGTCCACCTTGATGCCCAGAGGAAGTACTCGCATCTTGATGACCTCGGAGTAAGTCCCCTCTGAAGTCTCTGCTGTCAGCTTGCCGTAAGCGACTTGCGCAGAGGTCTGCACTGACCCATCCGCGAGGGTAACGTTCAGCGGCGTCCCATTAGCGCGAACCGTGAGGTTCAATCTCTTGACGCACTCACTGGAGATGAATTCATCCGAGGCACCAGAATCCACCAACACGCGCACTCGTTGTCCCTTCAGCAAGGCCCAGAACACCAATAGCAGCGTTCCCTCTTTGTCCCGAATCGCAGTCAGCTGGCTGTCCTGGTTCCACATTACTTGACCATCGCGTCGCAGATGTGCACAGATGGTTGCTCGCACTGGGTGATGCAAAGGTACGCGCTGCTTAGACCGGATAGGTCTTGTGCGAGGTGGTGCAGGCTGAGAACGAGGATCCGGACCAAAGTACCACCCACCCTCCAGGTCGCGATCTGCTTGTAGCTGCCGCTCCTTAGCGCGTCGCTCCTGTCCTTGAGCGCGTCGTCTGGCGCGGCTCTGCGTGCGGCTTTCCAGAGGGTAAGAGCGAAGAGGTTGGAGGGCAATCTCCTCCTCCTCTTCCTCCCCAGAGCTATCTTCTGGTTCGGACTTTTGAGTGAAAGAGGGAAAAATATTTAATTTAGATTATTTATTGCTGATTTTAGATTAACTCTTTTTCATGTTGATTTTAGATTAAGTTTTCTTGATGTCATCCGGCTATGACCGGTGGTCCTTTTCACGACTCCTGTTCAAATAATGTGCACACGCAGGTCAAACGCTGTAGTTCCCGCTTGCCATCATGAGGAAGCCTCCAAAAAGCTTTAAGAAGGTTTGTCTCACTTGTGATAATGGTGGGCGCCGTTGTAATAGACACTCCCGGCGTGTTCTGCTTGAAAATAAGGCCCCCCACTATCAACCCACAGCTTTCAAAGGCACTGTATTCGACGAGTATGCCCAAACTGGCTTCCGGCTAATGTATACAGACATTGTGAACCTATGGGAGAGTGACGATAGTGACGGTAACCCTATATGGGACTTTCATAACCGCTATGTGTATCTCGAATACACGGAGGGTATGCCTTGGGGAGGGGTTATACCTTCACGTGGGAACTGGGGATATTCACCGTGCCAGCGACACTTGTTCTCTGGGTCGTTTCCCTTGTTTCACTACACTAACCATGTTGCAGGGTGGCAACTCGACGATATTATGCAATCTTTCTTATCGGTGTTATACAACCGGGCAAAAAACATGTCATACATGGCTCGATTCTTGTATTGGTTATCACTATTAGCCACTAGGGAGCACCGTAGCGTCCACCATTGCGTAGCGGGCGCTATGCTTACCATTAGGCGATGTGGAAACACTATTGGCAAACTATGTGCAAGTTGTGCTTCAGAACTAACTGTGCACAATAGGGGGTGCGTTTTAAGGCACGAATGGTGTGCTTCATCACCTACGGGGGTGAGTCTATGCAAATACGTTATGGTTGACTCTCCTGATTTCGCAGAGGAGTACTCACCTTGCACTGTTGTACGTTAAATATAATGTGGTGGCCAATACACCGGGGCTGGTTTGCTTAGACGCCTATCATACATTTTGTATAAAGTAACGCAATAGCGCACTCCCTCAAAACCTTCAGAAGCTACTCTATGTTTGCACCGCGCATCGCACTTTAAAACCTTATGGCTTTCGGAGAATTGGAGAAGGGTGCCCTTGCTATCCTCTCTAGGCGACTCCATCTCCAGAACCGCGTTCTTGTAGTTTCCAAGAAAAATTATGTATTCATGTGACACATCTTTTCTGTCCTCGTGTCGCTTCACTTCGCACTTCCCGGCTAGCATGCACGACACATACAAGCACCAATCGCCGTCTCGCTTGTAATCCACGTCTATTATTTCTAAGATTTGACCTGCTAGGATGTAAAGCTCTTTCTTCCAATACGGCTTGCTTGCACTTGTTAGCGGATCGTCCATGTAAACTCCTTTTTTCTTGTGCCAAGGGTGGGGCGTCCCGAAAGCACATGTGCCATCTAGCTTAGGGGCAAACCCCTCTTGCTGCACTGTTCTCCCCATGTTAAACCACCACCCAACATTCCAACCCTCCTTCCCTCCTTTCTTGCCTTTTGCCTCGTTTGCGCAGCCACGCTCTATTATCTTGCACGTTTGTGCATGCAACGTTGCTTCAAATTCCGTGAGTAGCACCTTTAGCCTTTGGTTATCACTTATGAGCACCGGCCGCCTGTTTCCGCGAATCCCACAAAATAAGTCCTCGATCCTTGAAAGATGCAACGTTGTGCTCTACGCCATCATAAATAAAAGGTACGCTCCCAGCACTTTCCGGGTATCCTCTGTCTCTGTCTAACACTTTTCTTTAGTAAAACTTTTGTTGTCGCTGAGTTGAAAAAAATATACCAGGCTTCAACTTCTCCTAAACTACGGTCGAACCCCGGATACTTTGCAGGCGGTAGCAAAATCTTTAAGCCAAGTCTTTGGAACGCACTAGCTCTACTATCCCCAACCAGGACGTTCGAACGAATGCAATAGCTTCAAACACACGATCGAGGCGTTGGATTGAAGACACGCAGCTAACAAAGGTTCGCACTTCCCTCTTGCATATGGCAAGGACGATATTATGATGTCTACTTGCGGGTTGAATTCTTCCCACTTGATTTTCTCTTAGTCTAGGCGTCTTATGCCTTGCGCAGGATGCTTATCGCTCAGAAAGATCGTCTTCGGTTTGAACCGAACTAGGTTGTTGTAAACGTAGCGAGGTCCCTTACCACAGCAAAAATCCCCAATTTTTTTTCCGTGAAACAAACTGCCAATAACTGCTAATAGAGGCGTGTATTGTTGTGCGATTGTGGGATAAAAACTAGTGCCTTTATCACATACCCTTGGTATCGTTATTTTAAATGGTAAATTTTTCATAGGAGCACACCTCGTTGACAACGCACTCCGTTTTCGTTTCGGAAACAACTTCCTCGCGTTGTCGTCGTTTGCATTGTCGTTCGCATTGTTGTCCACAACGCGCTCCGTTGTTTCATACGGTTCAATCTCGTCGCATGTCGCAATCTCCGCGTTCACATTGTTTTGCCCTATGGGTTCAGTAGGTTGGCATACATCGGAGAGTGTTGGCGACTGGTTTGAAAAAAAGATTTCGTCCACCCATGCGTCGTAAGCTACCATTGTATTATGCCTATCACAGCACACTTCGAGCCCGCTGTCCGTAGGCCGGATTGAAGCTAACGCGGAAAAAAATAAAGCAAGTTGACCTTCTTTAATTGCATTCTCACTCCCTAAGATATGTACGAAATATGATTTCAACAAAATCAAGAGCTCTCCAACTTTATATTGCGAATACCCATTTCTTCCGCCTATGGACTCGAATTGCGCAGGCCAGTAAATTGGGCGTATCTCTTCGAGCTTTGCATACGGTCCCAATATCATTGCCACTACTCGCCGTAAATCTTGCTTGCTAGGTGCTTTCGGACAGCATACACCGCACTTATCACGAGGCATCTTTTAGTTAGTCACAATCGGTCGTAAATCGGCAACTTGTTTCTCAAAATACTTCCCCCTTGCAACTTTCCGAGTCGCGCCAGAAACGGTATCCCAGTTATTCACGGCCGTGAATTCTAGATTCACGGCCGTGAATCTTTCCGAATGGAACCAAAAACCGTTCGATTTTAATCGAACGGTTTTTGGTTCCATTCGGAAAGATTCACGGCCGTGAATCCAGAATTCACGGCCGTGAATACGCATCTCTTGAAGGGGTTAGGCGGGCCCAACAGACAGTGAGCCGCAAAAAAACCAATACCCGCACAATCACAGAAACAGCAACTGTCGTAGATAACTCTGGGGCCACGTCTTATTATTTAGTACTATATCT
>LGRX02019597.1:0-27420 GCA_001247695.2 Cymbomonas tetramitiformis | reverse complement strand
TCCTGCTGTGCACAAGGGTGATGAAGGGGGGCTCCTGCTGTGCACAGGGGTGATGAAGGGGGGCTTCTGCTGTGCAGAAGGGTGATGAAGGGGGGCTCCTGCTGTGTTTATGAAAGACGGGCATGCAAAAGCGGTTTCAATCTTGAGCGGCCGACCACCCAGCAACTTAGCCAAAACAGAGCTCCCGCTGCTCACTATCACGCCCTGCCGTTGTAGCCGCGGCCTTTATGTGCAATGCTCATGGTGCCATGCCCCTGATAGGTGGGCAAGCGAGTGACACACAGGTGGGCAAACGAGTGACGCACAGGTGGACAAATGAGTGTCGCACAGGTGGGCAAACGAGTGACGCACAGGTGGGCAAATGAGTGTCGCACAGGTGGGCAAACGAGTGACGCACAGGTGGGCAAATGAGTGTCGCACAAGTGGACAAATGGGAAAGGACGCACAGGTGGGCAAATGAGTGTCGCACAGGTGGGCAAACGAGTGACGCACAGGTGGGCAAATGAGTGTCGCACAAGTGGGCAAATGAGTGACGCAGAGGTGGACAAATGAGTGACGCACAAGGGGCCCATGCTTGCTCTGCCTGCAGGAGCGGCAACGAGAGAATGCTGCTGCGGATGCAGAGAGGGAGCGGGAGGCAGCGGTCGACAAGGAGCGGAGGCAGGCGGAAAAGCGCCACAGGGAGATGCCGCGAGGTGAGCCGCCAGACGCGGCCGAGGAGAAGGTGTCGAAGCGGTCCAAGCGGGCGGCAGCAGCGATACCTCCGGTGAGCTCCTGTGGCGCCGCGATTGCAGCGGCCAGTGGCCCTCAGCATAGGTCAGCTTGTAAGCAAGGGCGCAGGTGACGTGGCAGGGGGGGCTGAACGCGCCAGGGCGCAGGTAACGTGGCAGGGGTGGTTGAACGCGCAAGGGCGCAGGTGACGTGGCAGGGCGGCTTGAACGCGCAAGGGCGCAGGTGACGGGACGGCGCGGCTGAACACGCAAGGGCGCAGGTGACGTGGCTGGGGTGGTTGAACGGGCAAGGGTGCAGGTGACGTGGCAGGGGTGGTTGAACATGCAAGAGCGCAGGTGACTTGGCATGTCGGGGTTGAACACGCAAGGCCACCAGTGACGTGCCAGGCAGCGCGGTTAAGAGGCAGGCAGGCATGCCGCAGAGCTCACAAGCCGTGCGCGTAGGTTCTGGCGGGCGTCTGGGACAGCCGGTCCCTCGCGTCGATCTGATGTCCAGTTTGCCCTGGGGCCTCGAGCATTGCGGGGCGCTCGATGCACCTCTGGAGTTGGGATAGGACTCTCAGATTCGCTGCGAAGAGGGGTGATGGCCGCCAGTTCTTGTTGCACAACTCTCAGTTTTGCTGCGAAGAGGGGTGATGGCCGCCAGTTCTTGTTGCACAACTCTCAGTTTCGCTGCGAAGAGGGGTGATGGCCGCCAGTTCTTGTTGCACAACTTGTGACCCAATTTGTGCCGGCTCTTTAACCACACGCCTTTGCCACGCAGCATCGCCTTGCTGTCACCCCCCTGCCGTGCTCCGGGGCCATCGAAGCCACCCAAGAGGAAGCTATCTCAGGGTCGTCCAGGAGTTCGTCAGAAGTGTTGGTGGGCCGGCTGTCACCTGGGTGATATTCTTTTGTTGATGGCATTCCCAGCGCATGTAACCTTCGCACCCCTTGGCAACTCCGGTCTGCCACGCTGGCCGTTGTGGCGAAGCAGATCTCAGTGAGGACTGGTGTATCAACGGGTGTACGGAGGGGAGCTGGGCAGATTTGGTTCAGGCTTACATATGCGGTGCTTTGTCACTGCGCTAGAAGGTTGACATATGACAGATTTGGCTCAGGCTTACCTATGCGGTGGTTTGTCACTGCGTCTAGAAGGTTGCTCTGGACAGATTTGGCTCAGGCTTACATATGCGGTGGTTTACCGCGCTAGAAGGTTGCCTGGGCAGATTTGGCTCAGGCTTACATATGCGGTGGTTTGTCACTGCGCTAGAAGGTTGCTCTGGATGATTTTGGCTCAGGCTTACATATGCGGTGGTTTGTCACTGCGCTAGAAGGTTGCTCGGGACAGATTTGGCTCAGGCTTACATATGCGGTGGTTTGTCACTGCTAGAAGGTTGCTCTGGACAGATATGGCTCAGGCTTGCATATGCGGTGGTTTGTCACCGCGCTAGAAGGCTGCTCTGGACAGATTTGGCTCAGGCTTACATATGCGGTGGTTTGTCACTGCGTCTAGGTTGCTCTGGACAGATTTGGCCCAGGCTTGATATACGGTGGTTTGTCACTGCGCTAGAAGGTTGCTCTGACAAATATGGCTCAGGCTTACATATGCGGTGGTTTGTCACTGCGTTAGAAGGTTGCTCTGGACAGATTTGGCTCAGGCTTACATATGCGGTGGTTTGTCACTGCGCTAGAAGGTTGCTCGGGACAGATTTGGCTCAGGCTTACATATGCGATGGTTTGTCACTGCGTCAGAAGGTTGCTCTGGACATTTGGCTCAGGCTTACATATGCGATGGTTTGTCACTGCGCTAGAAGGTTGCTCGGGACAGATTTGGCTCAGGCTTACATATGCGGTGGTTTGTCACTGCGCTAGAAGGTTGCTCTGGACAGATATGGCTCAGTTACATATGCGGTGGTTTGTCACTGCGCTAGAAGGTTGCTCTGGACAGATATGGCCTCAGCTTACATATGCGGTGGTTTGTCACTGCGCTAGAAGGTTGCTCTGGACAGATTTGGCTCAGGCTTACATATGCGGTGGTTTGTCACTGCGCTAGAAGGTTGCTCTGGACTGGCTCTCAAACTGAATCTGTTGGAAAGTCGGACGCCTGTACATTTCCTCACAGCTTCCAACTGCCGCTCGGCGCATCTGTGCTTGCGAGCCGCCCTTGTCCCTGCACGTCCAATCACCCAGCTGTGGGGGGGCTCTGGGGCTGGCCTGCAGAAGGTCGCACCGGCGGAGACCAAGCCCGCGGTGTCCAAGCCCCTCATTCCTAAGCCCGCCATCCCCGCCGATCCGCGGCTGGCAGCGACAGGCAAGGCGGCGGAGCCAGCCACCAAGGCACTTGGGACTGAGCCAGCCGAGGCGAAGCCTGTGGTGCTCCCTGCGGCGCCCCCTGCGGCGCCCCCTGCGGCGCTTCCGTCCACGGCCGCGCCATCGGCGGACCACCAGAAGAATGTGGAGAAGGTGCAGATTCTCATCTCGGAGCTGCTCGCCACATCGCAGAACACCATGGTGGAAAAGGTGCTCCAGAAGCTCAATAAGGAGGTGCTTGCCGACGTCGTCCTCGCATGCCTGCGCCATCTCCCCCCATCATTTGCCAAGGCCACCGGCGAACCCGAGCCCCCGCAGCCCCCCGGTGCATTCCCCTTGGATCCGCGCACAGGCACCCCACCTGCCGGCCCAGGAGAATTCCTACCTTCACATGTTGCGGCCCCCTGAAGGCCTCCCCCACCCCGCTCCGTCGCCCCAGAGCGTCCCTCGCTATGCTGGCGCGTACGCAGGAAGCCGCTGCGCCGGCACCGGAGCCTCTGCCCCGGTCCCGGTACCCCCCCCGACCGCCGTCGAGCCACAAACAGACAACGGTGTCGAGGACGCCGAAATGGGAGTGCCACCCGAGGAGGAAGATTCAGAGATAATGGCGCTGGATGAGCCGAAGCTGTTTGCGGCGACAGCGCCCGCACCCCCGCCAATCGCAGTGCCCTCACTCGGCAGCACGGAGCGGGCGAAGCTGCGGGACCAGGCGCTGCAGCGGGTGCTATGCGACGCGAAGCCCGGCGCGAGTGAAGTGAAGAATTACAGATTGAAGATGGCGCGGTTTGGGGGGAGCGAGCTGCGCGACCTGCTCCTGGCGCAGCTGGCCCCCGTGGCGCCCAGCGGAGGCGGCAGGGGCGCCAAAGACGGAGGCGGCCAGTTTGCGGACCGGCTGCTGGCGCACCTCCTGGAGTTCTACCAGGAGGACGACGGGCACACGCTCGCGATGCACTGGCTGTACAAGCTCTTTGTGCTGGAGGGAGCCTGCGGCGGGGGGCAAGAGGCAGGGGGGGAAGCGCCAGCAGAGGGCGCCGGGGCGCCGGGGGGGCAGGCTTCCGGGGAGTACGAGCGCGCTCTGCTGGCCATCGCCGCGGGCCTGATCCAAGCGCGGCCGCTTCGCGAGAAGGTGACGCTGGCGGACGGCGGCACCACGCGACCTCTGTCGCGGCTCCTGGTGGAGGCGCCGGCGCTCCCCCCCCGCGCCATCAAGGTGGTCGAGGACCTCTGCTGGGGGGCACTGTCCCCTCTCTCGGAGGCTGGCGGCGCAGAGGACCCTTCGGTGCTCCCCTCTCCGCTCTATCCCCACCCTGTCTACTGTCATGCTGTGATGACCCCTGGCCTTCCTTGGGAGCGCCGCCGCGGCTTCAGCCACTGAGCCTGCGGGAGGGTCTTCGCGGCGGGCATGTCCGGGGCGATCGCTTCGGGGCGCCAGTTAAGGGAGAAGAAATACGCGGCGAGGAAGGATGACGCGGTGTACCTCGGGCTGACCACGATGTGGGACCTGATCATGCAGCGACCGCCTGTGCGCTCAGAGTGCCTGCAGGTCTGTCCCGCCTGCCGCCATGCCCTCGGGATGACGCCTGACAGGGACGATGCCTGACAGGGACGATGCCTGACAGGGGTGATGGCTGATAGGGATGACGCCTGACAGGGACGGTGCCTGATAGGGATGATGCCTGATAGGGACGACTCCTGATAGGGACGACTCCTGATAGGGATGACGCCTGACAGAGGTGATGCCTGATAGGGATGACGCCTGATAGGATGATGCCTGACAGGGATGACGCCTGACAGGGACCTTACCTGACAGGGATGACGCTGACAGGGGTGATGCCTGATAGGATGACGCCTGACAGGACCTTACCTGATAGGGATGACGCCTGATAGGGACGATGCCTGACAGGGTGACGCCTGACAGGGGTGATGCCTGATAGGGATGACGCCTGACAGGACCTTACCTGATAGGATGACGCCTGACAGGGATGACGCCTGATAGGGATGACGCCTGACAGGGGTGATGCCTGATAGGATGACGCCTGACAGGGACGATGCCTGATAGGGATGATGCCTGACAGGGGTGATGGCTGATAGGGATGACGCCTGACAGGGATGACGCCTGACAGGGATGCTGCCAGGAGCCTGCCAGGTGGACTAAGCGGTGTGGGATGGGCGACGGGCTGGGATGATACAGATGGTGCTGAAATGCGCGGTGGCAGATGATCATCGGACGAGAATAAAAGCGCTTAAGCTGATCACTGGTGCGTTTCGCGCCTGCCCAATCTGCTGTTTGCGTGGCATTGTGCGCCGCCCTGCCTCTGCAAGGGAGCCGCGCGGTGTGATGCGCGCGCCGGAAATCCGGCCACTCGGACGCGGTGGCACTGATCAAGGTCTGTGAGAGGCCCTCCAGCTCCACGCGGTTGGAAAGTGACTTGATGTGTACACTTTGGAACAGAGCGCTGCAAAAATCTAATGGAATCTTAGTGTGAAAGAGGATCCCAAACCACACAACATGTCGCTGCTCTGATTGGAACATTCGTATGGAGGAGGTTTTCCGACCGTGCACTCGTCCAATGGCATGCTCCCAACACACTTGCGGGGACGCACGTTTTGCCCTGTTGCCTTGCTGGCAGACCTGACGTGAAGGAGCACTTGGGTGGGAGCTTCGTGCATGCACGGGATGGATCCCTCAAATCCGAATGAGTTAGCTTTGGGGATGGATTTAGATGGCATAGACCCTAAAACCCTAAAAAACCAAAATATGACGGGGGATTGAGCATACGCGTGAGACCCTTTCTTTTTTTTACAGATAAATATGCATTTGTTGTGTTTACATTTGATACAGCTCTTGTGTCGCCCAATGCGCTGGTGTAGGGCCTGATAAGTGCTCGGCGGGGGCCATGCCCAGGCAAGCTGTTTGAGGAGCCGACGCTCAGCCAACCAATCGAGGTGTGTTGAGGAAGTCGTTGGCGTTCCCAATGTCGGGTGAACGACAGATCGACCGGCGCATGGTGGCTGTAAACGAACATTCTAGTTGGGCCCGAGCACGCGCGGCGGCAGCATACTAATGTAGTGTACACGTGGCAAATAAGCAACCTAATGATTTCATAAGGGAAGCATGACACGATGCAGTCGGCCGCATTTCGAGGAACGCGCAGCGCAGGTTCCTGCAATCGGAGCGCTTCTTGATGTACCACGCGGAGGTTGGGCTGCGGTGGTGTCACACACGAACCGGAGGTTGGGGTGACAAAGCGCAGGAATTCGCGCTGGAGCAGCTGCGGGCGGCCACTCCCGAAGAGGGTGACGCAGAGGCCCAGACCAGGGCGCAGTCAAGGGGGGACTTGGGGGAGACGGTAATGGGGGAGGTGAAGGCTGCAACGGAGATGGAGGGCAGCGCGGGGGAGGCGGCGGCACCGGGGCGAGGCGACGCGGAGGAGGCAGGGCGAGGCCCGGCCTCCCAGCAGGACGACGCGGCGCCGACGCGGAACAAGTTTCAGCTGCCGCTAATTTTCGGCCTCTGCACGAAGAAGCACAGCCTGATGAGTACGCGCCGCTTGCCTCGGCGCCCCCCTTGAATGAAGATGCGCCTCTCAGCTCCGTCGTGGCCCCCGCGGCGTGTCTCTCGGATGACACGCGCGATGGGCGATGGCTTTACATTTACATCTGCAAGGTAGTATTTACATTATTTGCTGTGTACGGTGTGGTAGACATTGGCGGCGGCGGGGGTGGAGTGGCCGCTGGGGAGCTCTGCTGCGCACGGTGTGGCAGACATTGGCGGCGGGGGGTGGAGGGGCCGCAGGGGAGCTCTTTGCTGCGTACGGGCGTGCAGCGGAGCATTGCCGCGCTAGGATCGACGCGGTGTTCACGGAGCTCTCAGGCGGTATGGTTCGGAAAGTGGGGCACGATTCTCCGGAGCTTCACAAGCTTATCCGTGCCCCGCCGCCAAGCTGCCTGCGATACTTGCTGCAGGTGCCCCCTCCACCAAGCTGCCTGCGCCACTTGCTGCAGGTGCCCCCTCCGCCATTCACGCGGTAGACTCTCTCGGAGGCGCCACTGGGGAGGCGCACTGGGCGCTCTGGGGAGGCGTGCAGATTCCCTTGGATGATTCTTGTGGGCGGTGGATATCCTCTAGGGGCGCACTTGCAGGCCGTCGATTGCCCCTGCAAGGCGTGCTCAGAGGCGGCAGATACCCCCTGGAAGCATATGCTTGTGGGTGGGCAGAATCCCCCGAGGCATCCCTGTCGGCACCTGGGTGAATGCCACGTGGCGTGTCTGGCGGGGCAGGCGCTGAAGTTGGTGACAACAGATGAGAACAACAAGTTGATTCCGGACCTGCATCCCAATTTGCTGGATGCCACCCGTGCGCTGTATCAGGTCCTGCCCCCCTCGCGACCCCTGCTCCGATGGATCGTGTGCCCTAGTGGAGCATGGTGGCGCTGCATTTCAGCTCAGGCGTGAGTCAGGCCTTGAAGAAGCCCCTCAAGGCCACCATGAGAGGGAGATGTACTGAGTGTGGAGTTGATGTGACTGGCTGTTGAGGTGCTATCTGGCGGGGGGACTATCGAGGGAGCCTGCCTGGCGGGGGCTATCGAGCAAGCCTGCCTGGCGGGGGGCTATCGAGGAGCCTGCCCGGGCGGGGGGGCTATCGACGGAGCCTGCCTGGCGAGGGGCTATCGAGGAGCCTGCCTGGCGGGAGGGCTATCGAGCAGCCTGCCTGGCGGGGGCTATCGAGAAGCCTGCCTCTGGCGGGGGCTATCGAGCAAGCCTGCCTGGCGGGGGGCCATCGAGCAAGCCTGCCTGGGCGGGGGGGCTATCGAGGAAGCCTGCCTCTGGCGGGGGCTATCGAGCAAGCCTGCCTGGCGGGGGCTATCGAGCAAGCCTGCCTGGCGGGGGGGCTATCGAGCAAGCCTGCCTGGCGGGGGGGCTATCGAGCAAGCCTGCCTGGCGGGGGGCTATCGAGGGAGCCTGCCTGGGGGGCTATCGAGCAAGCCTGCCTGGCGGGGGCTATCGAGGAGCCTGCCTGGTGGGGGGCTATGGAGGGGCCTGCCTGGCGGGGGCTATCGAGCAAGCCTGCCTGGCGGGGGGACTATGGAGTGAGCCTGCCTGGCGGGGGCGACGACTTGTGGTGTGGCTCGGTACAAAATCCCCCCTTTCAGGAGCTCATTTTTGGGGATGGGTCGAACCGGAGATTTCTCTGCTCAGAGCACCCAGGATGTCCGGGTGATGATGCCGATGCTCGGTAGCCTGCCGAAGACAGAGGTGCTAGGGCTGGTGCCGGAGCTGGTGGCGCTGCCGGACGAGGACGTGAGGAGTATGATGAGTCTAGTGCTGCAGAGCGGCGCGCTCACCCCAGCGGAGCTCCTGGTGGCCCTGCACGACGTGGAGGTCCCCCCTGCAAACAAGGCGTTCCTAAAGCAGGCACGCACCGACCCCCTCGCTGCCCCCCAAAAACATCCCGCTTTGTCAGCTGCCTTTCAGGCCGCCTCATTGTTGCCACTCATTCTCACTCAGCGCTCGCCCCTGGTGGCATCCATCGACCCCAACTGTGCATGAGCATCAGGCAAACCTCAGACTGCCACTGCCGAGTTTCACAAATGCGGCCGTGGCAGACGTGAGGGATATGCTGCCGTGGTGCACTGTGCTACGAGGATGGTGGCGAGTGTGCCGCTTTACCTGACACAGGGCGCAGGCGCCGGGGAAGCCATGACACAAGGCGCGGGCACCGCGCCGTCTGAGCATGCGGTTGGCCGCCTGGCGTGCGAACGGGCTGCCCGATCCATTGCTAGGAGATGGCGACTGAATGCGGTGAAGTCTACTGGCGGAGGTGCAGGTGCTGGACGCCATTCAGCGCTGCCTGCTATCGCCCAACTTGGGGCCCATGTTCTGCACAGTCCAGGTGCTCGGGACGGCGCTGACGCAGATGGTGCAGAGGCAGCCGCTGCCTCTCCTCTTCATGCGCACCATGATCCAGGCCGACGCCCGAGTGCCCTCGCTGCGCCCGCGACTCATGGAGCTGCTCTCCGAGCTCATCAGCAAGCAGGTCAGATCCGCGCAAGGGCTGCGCCTCCTGCACACGCGGGCGTTCCGCTCGGGCTTCGTTGGCGGCCGCTCCGCGCCTGCCTGCCGCCTGCGCCAAGCACCCCAAGGGAAAGAACCTCCGCCTTGACCTCGAATCCGACGTGGCAGCGCCTCACGCTCGCGTCACATGCGATGTTGTGCGAGGCACGGGATGGGCAGTAACAGAACGGGTGATGTGGCGTGGCAGGTGTGGCGGCACGCAGATGCGCGGGTCTGGACAGGCTTCGTCAAATTTGCCGAAACCACCGCTCCGGCCTCTTTTCCAGTCCTGCTGCAGTTGCCTGCTGCCAAACTGGAGGAAATCGTGCGCATGTGGCGACCAGCCACAGTCACTGCACTCAAAGAATATGCAAGTGCACCACGCGTCCTGGCGGCTCTGCCCCGCGTGAGTGTCAGTGCCCTTGACCTGATTTCCAGGGACCCCTCCGCAGCGGTCGCAGTCGACGAAGCGTTTCGGCTCGAGGATGGGGACGGTGTGGGAGAGCAAGCAAGTGCCCAGATAGCCACTGAGGGTGTTGCGTCAGAGGGGAAAGCGGCGGAGGAGACAGTGTCTCGTCAGCCGGATAGTGATGGTGGTAGAGATAGCGGAGTGGAGAATATGAGCCTTGGGACAGACTTAGAGGAGCACGCTGAGAAATGAATCTCTGCGTGTTAGCCACGGTGAGCGTGCGCGTAACTTAGACCCATAGTAAACTAGAGCATGCAGAGATTATCGACATATAATGCGGTATGTGCTTTTATTGAAGTTTGTGTGCTTCTTCGCGACTGTATGCGCTACGGTTTTCGGCTGATGGCCCGCTGAAGCAGATTGCGGAATGTGCTTCTCTTCAACCTTTGAAAGCGGTAGATGGATTTTGCTACCCCTGGAATTGATCCCAGTGGAATGAATCTACAGTAAGGGATCTAAATTTGGTTATGTTGGAGATGATAGCTGGAGATCTGGCCCAGCTGTGTAAGAACCCGCAATGTGGTCAACAGCTCAAAAATATTGTAGTAGTATCAATCAACGTTACACCGACCCTGTAATAAGTTGTGCAGTAGCAACTGATAGTGGAGCCATCATGCAGAACCTCCGGTGGGATTCTTGCCTCGGTTATTAAAATATCCACCGGTACGCTCACATCCGCTCTAGCTCACATCCGCTCTAGCTCTGATTTGCTTAAGACTCACTTTTACTGGATGATATGATGCATGCATTGAGCTTCGAAAATACCCTCTCCACACACAGTGCGTACCCTAGCTGTACGTGACTGCCGTGCAATTGGAGTATGGGGAGCATTGATAAGCAAGAATTAATACCGAGAAAGTGGCTTAGACGCCCCAGTTTATAAGGTGAGTATGTCATATTTAAGGTGTCGACTCTTTCGTCGGCTCAACCCCGCTGAAAACGAGGGGACGCGTGGTGTCACGCCATACGGCGCTTTAGTCATCTAACAAAACGAGGCACGACAGTAAAGACGACC
This sequence comes from Cymbomonas tetramitiformis, assembly GCA_001247695.2. NCBI lineage: Eukaryota > Viridiplantae > Chlorophyta > Pyramimonadophyceae > Pyramimonadales > Pyramimonadaceae > Cymbomonas > Cymbomonas tetramitiformis. The sequence goes on along the minus strand of LGRX02019597.1, from coordinate 16,859 downwards.
GCTCGACAGTAAATATAAATCGTTCGATTGCGATCACAGACTCAGTAATAAATCGCAGCAGTCAGATCACGCTTATTTCTCGTTTCCCCATGACAGGCTTTTAAAACACTCCCGAGCAGGTGTAGAGTGTTAGGCGCTGCCTAGCAGTGTGCTAACTACGCACAAATTAGTCACCATGAACACAAATTTCTTGCGCAACTTATCTCAAATAGGTATTATAAGTCCATTGGAACGTACCAAGGCCACGCAAGCGCGGCTTCAGTAACGCCAGATCCGCTAACGCCAATCCCGCGGTGCGCGTGCGGCCAAGCGGACCGTCGCGGGATGCTATAGCGCGCCATAGCTCGCGTGTTTAGACACACACGTTATGGCAACCTACCAACTGAAGTTACATGTCCATGAAACAGTGCGCAAGGTAACTTCATTTGGGCAGAATGTTTCGATGGCGGGCCTTGACCCGTGATGATCGGAACGGGCGGATTTATGTGGTATGTATGGAAAGCAACCGCCCTATCTAGAAGGTGTGTACCGGTCGGTTGAAGAAGCTCCCAGTCGTGAATGGCACGTGCTGTTCTTAATACTATGCTAATTTTTACCTGGTTTTAACCAAATTAGCCTGATTTTAACCGAATTTGTACAAAACACCCTTTCGAGTTGCATAAAAGGGAAGTGCTTGCGTCTGCCTGTTTAGAGTAAGTCTGCAAGGCGGCAATGTCTATAATAAAAAATTCGAAGTGCCGCAGCAAGTAAAGCACGCACCGCAGGCCCTGGCAGGACTTCGATGGAAGGGGGAGCTTTTACGCGGATGTGCCTGTAAGCCACTAGAGTTAATTATAAATTGTCGCCGCCCCTTCACTACCATTGTGCACTGCACCTATAAGGGCCATGTTTCGAGTCCTGCATTTGTATGGCCATGCCCGCACCGTATTCGAACAAGGAGCAAATAATACCAAAGCGATGCCAATTATTCCAAATCGCGTTGACTACCGCCACCCGTAAGCGACAGCAAACATGTGCACATGTGAAACTTATCCTCAGTTTTCATTTTTTGTTTCATTTGACGTCGAGCCCATGGGCGACTCCGAGGTCACCGAAATTTGCATATTATGTTTAAAACCGTATGTAACATGCACATGTGTCGAAACGACCATGCGTGGTATGGCTGTGCTAGGAGGCAAGCACAAGAGCAAGAAAAACGGCTAAGTATAAAACGCAGGAGTACTCAGTACGGAGTACAGTAGGACCGATCAGAATGATGTTGATGTGAGGTGCCTAGACTGTTGTACGGAGTACTCAGTACAGTTGAGTTATGGAAAGAGTTCCTGAATGTATAAGAACTCTAAGAGTAACCCGTTTCGGGGAGATGAACTGAACTGAGAATTGTAACATAAAAAGTAAGAGCCGTATCCGCTGTATATTGTGTATTGAAAGCATACACTTGAAAGCAAAAGCATAGCTATTAAGATTTACGAAACCGAAGTCTTGTAGTTGACCAACCGTAAGCATACCTCGTGCGGTCGTTTAATAAGTGTAGAATAGTATAAGTCCGAAACCGTAAAGAAGAGAAGAAGTCAAGGTGTAGACTCCTACAAAATGGTAATTAGTTCGTGTTTTCACGTTGCTTCCTTGTCTTTCTTGCGCAAATTCTGATCAACCCGCCCCGCCTTGTGCGATTAGTTAGCGAGTACTTGCACTACGAAATCGAGAATGCCTGTGCTCTCGTTCTTGTTGCGCGGTGGTGTGTGGGATTGAGGGTTCCAGGTTGCTTGGAGCCGCGTCGGTGTGGAGAAATCTAGCTCGACGACAATCTTTTAAGGTGCGCGCGTTGCCTTAGTCCTAGCACGCATACACGCATAGCACGCATATCCGTGCTTTTGGACTCGCAGGTGCGGGAAAACCAAATCGCCTCCGTTTTTCGGCAATTCCGACCCTTCGCGGCGGAAGCGCTGCGCAAATTTTTCAATTTTGCGTAAGCCTTTGCTGAAATTCGGGGTTGGTTCGGGATTTCCCCTACCTTTAATTTAGCCTTCTAGTCCCCCCTATTCGGGAATCTCCGCGCTTCGGCCGGTGTGCTTACTTGTGCTCGCGCGCAAGTGGCGTATTCCTAGGATCGGGTACTAGTTGCCACACCAACCGCTTTTCGATTGGTTAAGTTGCGGGCGTGCAGCGTTTGATGTCCCCCATGGGGCTTTAGCTTTCTAGGATCTTCCTTTCCGGAAATCTCCGCGCCTCGGCCGGTGTAGCCACTTGTGCTCGGGCGCAAGTGGTAAATTTCTAGATCGGCGGGTGCTAGTTGCCACGTGTGTCGTGTACACTTTCGGCTTTAGCTAAATTAGGTCTCACGCATAGCACGCATACTATGCCCATGTATTCAGATGAAGAGGAATGCCTCGGTCGGTCGGGCCGGCGTGGGGGGGGTCGGGCCGGCGCCGCCCCCGGCTCAGCCGTGGGGTCCGGTCGGTCGGGGTCTCGCGCTGCAGGCCTGTCGGTTGGCCCAGGCTCTGGGGAGTTCTGGGGCGCAGCTGGCGGGTCAGACAGCCGGGATTGGCGCTCCCGTGAGAGGGGGGGGGAGTGCGGCGCGCGCTTGCGCGCCAATACGGCGGTGAAGCCCTCGAGGTTACACCGGCGCGCACGCCCCTGAGAGCCCCTCCAGGGTTGTCTGGTGGGCCCCGTAGGGCCTCGCCACCAAAAGCCCCTTCACCAGCGAGGGTCAGTGGAGCTGAGCCAGTGTCCGAGCTCGCATTGAGCTCGGCGCTACGGCAGCCGGCGCGCCGGAAGCGTGCGTCGCCCGAGGCTCCGGCACCGCCGGCGGCAGGCGCCGGCTCCGGGTCGGACTCGGACCGCTCTGCTAAGGGGTTGAACCCCTCGGCAGCTCCCTTCTCCCCACTCCCTGCGTCCAGCAGGAGTGCGAGTAGTAGGGTCGTCCGTCAGGAACCGACGTCGGGACCGGCAGCATCCTCCCTCTCTTCCCTCGTGGGGAGCGAGCAAGGGAATCTCATCAGTGCCCCAGGGCGCTTTGAGGTTTACCGAGCCAGTGACTGGAGTCCCCCGGCAGAAGGGGAGTCTGATGATGTCCGGCGCCCAGAGCAGCTAGACGTCGTCCAGTCACGGGGGCGCGAGTCTCGCATCCAGCCCAATCCGGCTTGGCGAGGAGAGCGACGTCAATCCATGCTCGCATTGGCCCTCCGTCAATGGAGCACCTGGGCGCTGAATTCAGCGCAACGACGTGCGAGAGTCTCCCTGCCATCTCGTCAGCGCGCAACAGCGCGGCTTGCGTGGGTCGCATGGAGGGCCAGGACGGACCAGTCAGCGCATCAGCGCGAGCTCCAGCGCCTGGCATTCCAAGCGTGGAATGACGTCACCCAACAGGTCGCCCAACTTCAAGGCCTGTTTGACAAAGGCAGTCGGCGCCGGGTCGAGTCCGCTTTCGCAGCATGGCGCCAGCATGTTGTCCAGACACAGGGTCTGTGGCGCAGAGGCAGACGTCAAGCTGGAGCTGTCTTCATGGCATGGCACCAGCAGACGATGCTCGCCAAGGAGAGGAGCACCTGGTGGGTTGGAGCCCGGAGACACCGGATGACCCAGATGGGCAGGAGGTGTCTTCGCGAGTGGCGCCGGCTCCCCAGGACGACCCCAGTCAGCTCGGACTCGTCCCAGGGAACGAGTGCCCGCCGTCCGGTAAGGAAGGCGGGAACCTCATCCGGTGTCAGCTCTTGCTCGGATTCCGACCAGGAGTCTATGTGGCAGGACATCCGTCGAGGCCTAAAGCGCCTGGGGAAAGACCACCCGCTGTCAGGGCTAATGTGGTTCCAGCTCAAGGACTATGGGCTCTCCGAGGACGGCGCTTATCGCCTGGAGATCCACCAGCAGTCAGTCTCCGAGTCCAGGGTGTTGATGCAGCAAAAGCGCGAGGACCCTCACAACTCCCTTGGGAGGTGTAGATTCTCTGTCTTTGCCATCAACGCCGGCAGACCAGGGGAGCTGGTACGCCAAGGGGCGGACCTCCAGGAGGTAAGGAGAGCGGTCGTCGCGGCCGTCAGAATGAGCGGCCGCACCCGGAAGTCACACAGGGGTCTTAGGAAGTCAGGTGCAGCACCTCCGAGTTCCGCAGCCCCCGGTGGGAACTGGTCGAACCGGTTTGCTCCCCTCTCGTCCTCATCGGAGGAAGAGCATCCCGCGGAACGTCCGAGGCCCAGGACTCAGGCGCCTAAGCCGAGCGGCCCCAGTCGCCCGGTGCCTCGCACCCGGAAGCCCAGTCGAGCACCATCGGCCCCGCACCCCGGTCCGACTTCCTCAGGGAACACGTCGTCGTCCCCGGAGTCCACTTCGAGCAGGAACAGTCAGGACCTGCAAGAGCTGAAGGAAGCCTGGCAGAAGGAGTCGCAAGCTCGGGAGGCAGCTGCCGAGGCTCGCCTGGAACAGCTGTCTCGGCAACTCCAAGAGAGTCAAAGAGCTGCCGAGGAGCGCAGGATCTCCGATCAGCGCGCTGCCGAGGAACGCAGGGTCTCCGAGCGACGCGCTGTCGAAGAGCGCTGGGCTGCAGACCGGCTGGCCGCAGAAGCCCGGGAGACTGCCCGGCAGTTGGCTGTCGACGAGAGCGTCGCTCAGCAGGTAGCCGCCGAGGAGCGGCGAGCGGCAGCTGAGGCCCAGCTGGAGGAGAGGCTGCAGGCGGTCATAGAGTCACAAGTCCAAAGGCTCGCCCTGGTTCAGGCCTCGCCCCCAGGGCCCGTGGAGTCAGACGCTCGGGGGCCCTCAGCGGCAGCGTCGAGTCCGGTTCAGGAGACGCCCATCTCCCGAGAGGGACATGAGCTGGTAGAGCCGACTTCCGTCGTCACCTGTGACGTCGAGAACCGGGACGTTCAAAGCCCTCCGGAGGAGTCGCGCGCGGACGTGACAGCGTCTCCACCGCACTCATGGGACTTTATTTCCCTTCCTATACAGGTCTGCGACGCCCTCCGGAAACACGTGGTCGGGTATGCCAACTCGGGGATCGAAGCCCAGCGCCTGTTTTACGACGCTGCTCGTAGGTATCGCGCCCTTGGTCAGGTCGCCGGGTGCTTACACCCTACCAACCAGATCAGGCAGTGCCTGAAGGCAAAGTTCTCGGACGAGGACAGGGTCCTCGGGGCCCAGGTGATTCACAGTCTCACGACGGCCTTGGCGTCCGTCGCAGAGAGCTGCGCTCGCTGTGGGTGCGGGCACGAGGAGAGCCCGGTGCGTATGTGGGCGTGTCAGGCAAGCGCTAAGAGAAGTGTGGTGGCGTTCATGAAAAAGGTGTACCTGCCGGTGTGTGGGTTTTGCGCCGCGGACGTGTGGCCCGGTGCTTTCGACCACTTTCCGGCTGTGATGCCACCTCCGCTTCCTAAGGCGGCAGACACACCGGGAGACGGGGGGGGGATGGTCCCTCAACTGGAGCACTCGGAGCCAAACGAGCTTTCGGAGATGCCCGGTGCCGGCAGTCCTGGTGGTCCTGGTGGCTCGGGGAGCGGTGACCCTGGAGGGCCGGGAGGCCCGGGGAGTCCGGACGAGGACCCTGGCGGCGATGGCGAAGACGGGGATGGCGACAGCCAGTTCACCTTCTCGTCTTCCTCTCGTTACAGGGAGCCCCGGAGCCATTACAGTCGTAAGGACGAGCAGCACGCTCTCAAGGAGGCCACCAGAGCCATGGAGAAGGCAGTGGACAAATACCACACAGAGGTGGAGGGGTCGTCCCACGTCTTTGGTCGGCTCCTCCGATTTGTTCGGCAGGTCAGGGAGGTTCGGGAACTGGAGCCGGTGCGCTACGCCATGGAGATGGCGCGTCTGGGACCACTAGAGAGCGGGGGTGAGGAGAAGGTGTTGTCGGACCACTCCCTGCTGTCAGAAGTGGCCAGACACTGCTTCGGCAAACTCAGCTCCGAGTACCGCGAGCTTTCTTCGGTGTTGACGGAGGCTCGGGAAGGTAAGAACCTCACCCTGGACGTCATAGTGGTTCCCTTGGCGCAGCTGGTGATGCCCGACAAGGGGGAAATGGCGTCGATCGGTCCGTTCCTGCGTCGCGTGCGTCAAAGTCAGGACAGACAGACTCGCACGGTCCGCGAGTTCTGGGACGGGGTGCACCTTGCTCACGACATCGTGAGCATGCTGGCTGCCCACGAGCTCACCTCTCCGGTGCCGGAAGAGGAGCTGCTGGAGATATTCCTTACGGGATTGATACCGGAGATAAGGAGGAAGGTCTTCCTTATAGCCGAGAGGAAAGGCGCTTCGGTCCTGACTCTGAGCCGGACGGCCAGTAAAGGCCGCCACGAACTCCTGACTTGGGCCATAGAGGCTGAGCGGGAGTTGCGGCAGAGCCAGGATAAGACGAGCCGCTCGGTCCAGCTGCTGGCCCACGTAGATGTCACGGAGGAGCTGCTAGCCATGGCGACATCCGCTGGCGCTCCGACACCCACAGGGCAACGACTCGGCTCCCCAGAGTACGAGGGCTGCCGTCTGTGCAAGAGCATGGACCATTATGCCCGCGACTGTCCGCAGGCGAGCCAGCGCCCGAAGGAGTGGGCCAAGTGCCTCCTGGAGGACACCCTGGCGTTGATAGGGGACGAGTCGGTGGAGGAAGCTTTGGCTGCCATCGGTTTGGATTTTGTCCAGGAGGACGCTCCCCAGCCCGGGGCGTCCTCCCCGCAGTAAAGGGCGCGGGCCCCGTCACTGCGGGGTCAGGGGGACAAAAGGGCCCCGCGCCGGCGTCCACAGCGATGCAGGTGCTGCATGATAGGTGGAGAAGGTGTGGGAGACACCTTAGTGGCAGCGCCAGGCGCCACCTCAAGAGCCAGAGTCGAGTCGAGAGGTATGAGCAGGAAGGTTTAGACATGCTAGCCGCCACCCGCACGGAAAGCCCAGAGCCTCCTGAGCGGGAACAGGTCGAGCAGCGCGTCCAAAGAGAGCAGGCAAACTTCTGGAAGTCCGCCAGAACCCCAGCAACCGCCTCAGTTCCGCGTCCCGAGGAGCCGTGGGAGCTGCTCTGTTGGATCACCGGTGCGGACACCCGGGGTAAAAACCGGTCGAGCCACACAGTTGAGCCACGGGCAGTCTACCAACAGCACCTGGAGAACCAGGGGTCGGATGTTGCGAGAGTTCGCGGGCACTGGAAGTTCAGAGCTCAGCGTTTACCCCCCAGAGTTAGGAAAGCCTTTCAGGCCCAGCAGCCAAGTGCTCGCCTGCGTTCCGCCATCAGGGCGCTAGAAAGGTATCTAAAGCTGGAAGAGTCAGAGGTCCGGCCGGTCAAGTCCCTTGCGCTTTGGAGGGCAGGGCAAAGGCGGATGAGCCAGAAGCTTGGACCCACGACTAGTAAGCCCCAGTTGAATCGAGAAGAGTTAGATAAGCGCTTGAAGCGGCTCGTCAGGGTGCGCGAGTTCAATCGCCGACGCAAAGCCATCTTGGATCAGGAGTTCGGACGGTTTGTTCGCGTTGCCAAACCCAAGCCTGCCGAGGGAGAAGAACTCTCACCACCAGAGAGAACTTCAAAGCCCAGTCGGCCGTGGTTGACCCGAAGCAGGGCTCGCCAGGCTTTGGGCCCGAAACGCAGACCATGGCTGACTCCTGAAGACAAGGCGCTTCGAACCTCTCGATTGCAGCGCAGGTACGAGTTGGAGGGTAGGGACCCGGCTTCTACCTCAACAGAACGCCATGCGGACTTCCACGCCTTCGTAAAGGAGGAGTTGGAAAGGGAGAATAGGGAACTTCAGCAAGACAATGAGCTGATGCACCGGGACGAGCAAGTCAGAAAGCACATAGCGGCTAAACTGGCTGCAGCGTCAGTCCAAGTCGCGGTGTCCCCCCCAGACTTCCCAGAGCGCAGCGCAGTTCAGAAAGCAGTCGCCATCGGCCTGCTAGCGGACGCGTGTACTTACTGCCTCCCGGACTGTGACTCCGACGCAGAAACGTCAGTCACCCGCCTGGACTGCATAATGCAGGACGGCGATATCAGTCCGAGCTGGTGTGAGTCCCTGGCAGCGGTGTCCTCGATGGGAGCGCGCCCGAGGAGTTTCGACAGGCACAGTCGCACACCGACGTTGTTGCTGTTTTGGGCCTGGATTGCGGGCGTCAGAGTCAAGGTGTTAGTGGATTCGGGAGCATCCACCAATATCATCGCAAAGAGTACACTGCAGAGGCTCTCCGGCGTCAAGCCGGTGCGCCACGAGCAAGCCATGCGGGTTCGAGTGGCTGACGGCACCACATATGATGCTAATTCCTGCATCAGGCCCAAGCTCCTTGCTGAGACATCGAAGGGGTCTTACGGCCAGCAGGTTGAGCTTCGGGTAATGCCACTCGACCTCAAGGTGGATGTCATCCTGGGGGGTCCTTGGCTGGCGAACCTTTCCCCGGTTACGCTGGATTATAAGAACTGGGGTTCGGTCCGGTTCACCAAGGGCAGGGAAGAGGTCGTCATCACCGGCTGTTCGCCGGGGTCACCGGACCCCAGTCGGTCCAAAGACACGGCAATGGCACTGGTACAGGGAGTCCTTTTAAGCCAACGTCGGGCTCGCCGGGACCTGCGGACCCTCCGAAACAGAGAGGAGCAGGCTTTCGTCGTCTACCTCGGCCCCGATGGGACTTTTGGCGCGTTGGCCTGCAACAAGGGGGGGGGAGACTCCGACGACGACGAAGATTCCCCCAACGATGTTGTAGCAGGCCTAGCGTCAGAACCCTCCTCCGGGTCCGAGGATAGTGAAGTCAGCGTGCGTCCCAGCGCAACGGTGCCGGACGGAGCTGAGGAGTCTGAGGGGCCGGGAGGGTTGGTCTCGGACAGTTCCGAGTCCGGCTACAGTGACGTGGAAGGAGCGTGTCATTTGCAGAGAGTAGGGGCGGTGGTCGAGGATATTAGGCCACAAGGATTTGCGAGTACGGTCGACGAGGCCGGGGATCACCCTGACCCTCTCAGCTTTTTCGCTAGCAAACAGGAGGCGAACGGAGCATCTGCGTTGCTTCCGCCAGCGGTGCGTAGACAGGCGATAGAGGATCACGCGGCCGGGAAGCCACCCACCTGGCACGCGCAGGCAGCCGCGGCGCTCCAGCAGGGCCGGGGTCTGGTCGCGGAGCGACGACCCCGAGCACGGCGTAAGCGAGTGCGTTGGCGTGACCAGGTCGCAGCAGTCGGTCAGCCTGGTGCTGAAAGTGGCCCCTCCACCGAGCAGCCACCGGGACCAAAAGTCCCCACTGTCCCGAGTCCTCAGAGTCAGAAGTCGCGAGCCTCGGCACCAGTCCCGCCGCCAGCTCCGCAGACCACAGACCCGCCGGTACCGGCCGCCCCGCCAGGTACTACCTCGCCGCCAGCCCCACAGACTGCTCAGGCCTCCCCGGAACCGCCGGAGGACGAGATAGACGAGACGGTGTCGCCGGAAATCTGGCAGCAGCTTAGGGACCTGGAAAAGGAGTTCGCAGATGTCATTTGCACAGAGCTGCCGGAATCAGTCCAGTCAAGGGAATTCAAGTCCGGCGTCCGGCTCAGGCCAGATTGGAATGGGAACGCCTTGCACCGGCGAGGGTACAAGCTGTCGCAGGAGGAGTTGCGGCAACTCCGGCAACAGCTAGATGAGCTCTTAGCCAAAGGGTACATACGACCCTCGGCCTCTCCGTGGGGCTGCCCTGTGCTGATGGTCCCCAAGCCGAGTAATCCCAAGGAGGTGCGTCTAGTCATTGACTACAGACAGATCAATCGAGATCACAGTCAAGGACAAGTACCCCCTCCCGGAGGTCAGAGTCTCTTAGATGATCTACAAGGGGCTACCGTCTTCTCTACGATGGATGCCCTTTGGGGATTTTGGCAGGTCCCTATGAAAGCAGAGGACGTGGAGAAAACCGCAATGACTACGCACTTTGGAGCGTACGAGTGGTTGGTCATGCCTATGGGATTGTCAAACTCCCCAAGTACCTGGCAAAGGATGATGCAACAGTACCTCGGGCACCTACCCTTTTGCAGAGTATTTGTAGATGACATCATGATTTTCTCGGCTGAGGTTCCGGGTAAGAGCGCCCATGAGGTACACCTCGACCACCTCCGCCAGGTCCTGGAGGCATGCCGAAAGAATTCAGTCTACCTCAAAAAGTCGAAAGTCAAATTGTGCAAGCGATCAGTCCGGTTCCTAGGGCATGTGGTGGATCGGGATGGATGTCGTCCACAGCAGGATAAGGTTGCGTCGGTACGCGATTGGCCAGACCTAGAAACGGTCACACACGTGCGACAGTTTCTGGGCATGTGTGGCTTCTACCGGAGGTACATCCAGAACTTCGCAGATATCGCGTACCCGTTGACCCGCCTCACCAAATCCGGCGTGGACTGGACCTGGGGCGAGAATGAAAAGGCAGCATTTAAACAGCTAAAAACTGCCTTGATCTCCTCCCCAGCCTTGGCCCTACCCGATCAAAAGGGTGCAGCAGACGGTTCCAGACCCTTCTTTGTGCAGACAGATGCCAGTGGAGTAGCACTAGGGGGTGTACTCATGCAGGATCAGGGACGAGGCTTACAGCCCTTGGCCTTTGAAAGCCGGCAGTTCTCCAGCGCAGAGCAGAACTATCACGCTGGGGAACGGGAGCTTTGTGCCATCCATCACTGCACCACGGTCACCTGGAGACATTATCTGATTTTCACATCATTTAAGCTCATGGGAGACCATAAACCCCTTCAGTGGCTCTTCGCCCCAGCTAGGGAGCTCAGCCGACGTCAGGCTCGCTGGTACGAGGACTTGGTAGAGGTAGGAGTCCATCAGATGGAGCACGTGCCAGGGCGCTGTTTAGTAGTACCAGACGCGCAGTCCCGGCGACCAGACTATCAGGAAATGTCAGCCAGAGAAGGGTTGAAGGAAAAAGGGATTGTGGATCGCGCCACGGATGGGCCCAGAGACTCCGCACCGGCAGGCAAGGGGTCCGAAGAGGACGAGGATCCTACCTCTGTCCTCGGGGCAGTGGATCGCACCACCGATGGATCTGATGGACCCGAGTACTCTGAGCCGAAAGGCAAGAGATGCGAAGGGGACGAGGATCCCACATCTGTCTTAGGCGCCACCTTCGAGTATAGTGATTCCGAGGACGAGTCCTTCCCTCCCACCAGTCCAGCACCGGTCATTGGTGAGCTCACCCATCTGAATGGGCTCACGTGGGTAGAGTCGCCGGCCCTTTGGCTGGACGCAGCTGCCACCCTAGCAGTAGGCGAGAAATCCTTGAGGGATGCCGAATCGCTAGCAGTCATGACCAGAGCAGACCGAGCTAGGGAACAGGCCACAGCAGAAGTCCAGAGTCACCCGAAGTTCCCCCACCCTGAGGCCCAGAGTCATCCAAAGGCAGCCGGAAAGGTACCTGAGCCCGTTAAGCCCCCAGAAAGTAGCTCCCACTACGACCAAGTCGTAGATCGCCAGGACTGGAAGCTGATCAGGGAGCGCTTTGAGGAGATAGCGGCCCAGTACGGGGTGTTTGACGTTGACGCGTGTTGCGACTCCATGGGCGTTAACCGGCAGGTTGACACCTATTGGACCGATTGCTTGAAGGAAAAGTGGCGCGGGAAACACGTTTGGTGCAACCCCCCTTACACGAAGGATTCAGACTTGATAGAAAGAATTCTTCGGCATTTCCTTGCTGAGTGGCGCGCCGATCCGGAAAACACCTCGGCGATGTTCCTTCTGCCAGACTATGACGCCCCCTGGAGGCGGTTGATTCACCCCAAGTATGGGCTTCATCCGGTCAAAGTCTTTGACACGAAGGACGAAAAAGGTCGTCCCAACCACCTCTTCGAGTCCCCTGATGGAGGTCGACCCCCGCTGCGCTGGCCGGTCCTTCTGGTGTGGGCCCCAGCAGCCAGCAGGGCAAAGCCCCGAGCGCCGCCTGCGCGAAAGGACAGTGAGGCAGAACCCGACGAGCCTTTAGTCACTACAGGGGTTGCAGCAAGGGCCAGGGCAGCATCAGGCCCACTGAAGGCTGATGAGTTCGTCCGCGCCTTGCAAGCGGAATACGAACGCAGCCAGTACCTCAGCTCGTTGAAGGAGGAACTGATCGCAGCCCCACATCAGAGGACAGACACATTTCGCATGGTAGACGACATGATATGGCGAGTGGCAGAAGGGCGGTATCAGCTAGTGCTAGCTCAGGATTCCCCCCTCAGAGAGCTGGTGATGCGCGAAGCACACGAGTCCCCAGCAGCAGGGCACACAGGAAGGGATAAGACACTGGACAGGGTATCCCGTCGCTTTTGGTGGCCACGCATGAGCAAGGATGTCACCGACTGGTGCAAATCCTGCGTTGTGTGCCAACAGACCCGGCCACGCAACGGGTATCCAGACGGTCAGCTTAACCCCCTGCAAGTCCCAGTAAGACTGTGGCAAGTGGTTAGTATCGACTTCGTCACTGGGCTGCCCCGCACAGAGCGAGGGTACGACGCGTTTGCTACCTTCACGGACAAGTTGTCCAAGATGGTGCACGTAGTTCCCATGCTTTACGCTGACAGCTCAGCTGCACAGATCGCGCGCATGTATTTCGACCAAGTGTGGCGTTTGCACGGCGCTCCCATGAAGATCGTCTGTGATCGGGACTCCCGCTTCAGGGATGAGATGCATCTCGAGCTACATCGGTTGATGGGAGTCCAGGTTGCCTCTACCACGCCGTACCACCCACAAGGTGATGGGCAGGCAGAGCACACAAACCACACGGTCGAACGCATGTTGCGCGCGTACGTCGACGCCAACCAGCACGATTGGGATTTATGGTGTACCCCGGTCGAGTACGCCATTAATGACTCTCGTTCCGCCGTCACGGGATTCACCCCTTTTGAACTGACGTATGGTCACGCTCCGGCCTCTCAGCTGGACTTCTTCGTGGAGGCAGCACTTGCATCACGGAGAGGCCGAGCTAAGGGGGGGAGGGGCGCAGCAGTAAAAAAGGGTACAGCCCACGAGACAGCCCGCCAGTTTGTTCGCCAGTTGCAGCTCGCTAGGGAGAAGCTGCTCTTAGCTCAGCAGCAACAGATCGCCCAGTACGACGCGCGTCACAGGTCCAGGAGTTACGCAGTAGGCGATGAGGTTTGGGTGGATGCCACGCACCTCACCCAGCCGGGCGACCGCGGGTTGCACAAGAAATTGCTTAAGAAGCGCCTTGGCCCCTTCGGGTGCTGGAAGTCTTTCACAGCGACAGGCAGATGGCCCTTCCCGCGAGCGATAGAGGCGCACCGTCGGCCTATAGGTTGCAGACGCCTAAGCAGTGGAAAGTGCACGATGTGTTTACCGTGGACCGGCTTTCGCCAGTAGAGTCGGGCAGCCGCTTCGTTGAGAGAGCTAAGGAGATTCCCCCTCCTCCGTTGGACGTCAGCGGGCGCAAGGAAACCCACGTCGAGAGGGTGGAGCGTTCGCGCACGCGCCAGCGCCAGGGCAGGAGGTGGACAGAGTACCTGGTCAAGTGGACAGGAATGCCCCGCAGTGAGAACGAGTGGAAGACCCGAGAGGATCTGGAGTGGGACGGAGCCGGCAGGCCCGGTGTTCCCAACCGAGCGTTGTTGGAGTTTGAGAGGATCGAGGCTAAGAGAGTGGAGCGAGAGAAGCTTAGGGTCCGTAAGAGACGCGACGAGTCCGCAGGAGCGGTATGGACCACGCTATCGGAGGAGCTCAAGGTAGACGGAGCAATGCCATGGGTGCCAGAGGAGAGGTTTGATGAGGAAGTAGGAACTTTCGCGAGAGTATCTGCTCAGAGCACCCTGCCGCCAGTCAACGGAGCCGCAGCACTTGAGAAGGAGCCAGTCGGCCAGTCTAAGATTCTTGTATTGTTTTGTGGGACCGGGTCAGTCGAGAGGCAGTTCACTAAGCAATTTCCCAACAGCGAAGTAGTTGCTGTAGACATTCAGCCCAAGTGGGGCCCCACACATTGCGAGGATATCATGCGATGGGACTATCGACAGTTCAGACCAGGACACTTCGACGTAGTCTGGGCTAGCCCACCTTGCACAGAGTACAGCCAAGCGAAGACGGTAGGCATCCGAGATTTGCGTGCTGCGGACAGGCGAGTTCGTAGGACATTGGAGATCATCCGGTACTTGAGGCCCGAAGCATACTTCATTGAGAACCCGAGGGAAGAGAGCCCCACGGGTTGCACACGCGTCGCTGCATGAGCAATCTACCAGCTCCGCACCTCGTCACGTACTGCAAATACGGGACCGCATACAGGAAGCCCACGCACATCTGGACCAACGTTCCGTTGCGCACACCCTTGCGAGTGTGCGATTCCGATACGCCTTGCGAGTTCTTCCGGCAGCACGGTAGGCACGAGAAAGTAGCGCAAGGAGGGCGCGCGATGAGAGCCGGAGGTGTGTTCGCGAAGGGCATGGGAGCGCGAGAGAATTTGTATGGGATTCCGTCAGCACTGTTAAAACAGCTTTTCCACAACCTGACCCTACATGAAGAGGTGCATGCGTTCCTGTCTGAACTGCTTGTCAGGGAGGATCTGAGCGAGATGAGCGTTTTAGTCCAGTCAGCTGTTGTTGAGAGTGACCCGCCCGAGTTTGAGCCGGAACCGATAGCGTTAGCGGGAGTGCGAGCGGAGGTGACGATCATACCTGAGGGCGGATGGGAATCTGACGCGAGTGGTCTTAGCGATTGAGAGCGTTGGGGAGCGTCGGGAAGAGCGGTGGCTCCAGCCTTGGCGAGACCAGGCGGCAGGTGAGAACCTGGGTAATCCATCCGAGAGAGCAGGGGCTCTAGCCTCGGCACAGCCAGGCAACAGGTGGAAATCTGTATAATCCATTTGAGCAGTGGCTCTAAGCCTTGGTATGACCAAGCGGCAGGTGAGAACCTGGGTAATCTATCCAAGTGAGCAGTGGCTCTAGCCTCGGCGCGACCAGGCAACAGGTGGAAATCTGTATAATCCATTTCACGAGAGCATTGGCTCCGGACCTGGCACGACCGGGCAGCAGTTGGAGATCTGGGTAAAAGCTCTAGCACTCCGAGGAGGCGGTGAAGGCTTAAAACCTTTCCTCCGGGCCGGCATCCCGAGAACTGTCAGGTAATTGGCAAACCTATTGTCATCCCCTGTAAGTGTACCGTGTTGGGAGGTTTAAAACCTTGAGCGTGGTAATGGATGTGAAACCTTGAGCCTTGGGGGAGCCTGGTAGTGCAGATGGCAGACCGGTGAGAGGCCGACCCTTGTGCTTAAAAGTCGATCTCCTTATTGCGGTGTGTCTTGGGAAGTGTAATGTCATCCCAGACAACAGGCGGCTGAGACCTGTATAATCATTCAGAGCAACAGTAGAAGATCTGTATAAAAACTTTACTGGTCCGACGTGGTCAGCGTGGACGTGACCTTCCCTAAGGGGGGGGGGAGTTGTGCTAGGAGGCAAGCACAAGAGCAAGAAAAAGGCTAAGTATAAAACGCAGGAGTACTCAGTACGGAGTACAGTAGGACCGATCAGAATGATGTTGATGTGAGGTGCCTAGCCTGTTGTACGGAGTACTCAGTACAGTTGAGTTATGGAAAGAGTTCCTGAATGTATAAGAACTCTAAGTGTAACCAGTTTCGGAGATGAGAACTGAACCGAGAATTGTAACATAAAAAGCCGTAACTGCTGTATATTGTGTATTGAAAGCATGCACTTGAAAGCAAAAGCATAACTAGAAAGATTTACGAAACCGAAGTCTGATAGTTGACAAATCGTAATCATACCTCGTGCGGTCGTTTAATAAGTGTAGATAGAATAAGTCCGAAACCGTAAAGAAGAGAAGAAGCAAGGGTGTAGACTCCTACAAAATGGTAATTAGTTCGTGTTTTCACGTTGCTTCCCTGTCTTTTTGGCGCATATTCTGATCATACCCGCCCCGCCTTGTGCGATTAGCTAGCGAAGTACGTGCACTGCGAAATCGAGAATGCCTGTGCTTTCGTTCTTGTTGCGCGGTGGTGTGTGGGTTTGAGGGTTCCAGGTCGCTTGGAGCCGCGTCGGTGTGGAGGAATCTAGCCCGACGACAATCTTTTAAGGTGCGCGCGTTGCCTTAGTCCTAGCACGCATACACGCATAGCACGCATATCCGTGCTTTTGGACTCGCAGGTGCGGGAAAACCAAATCGCCTCCGTTTTTCGGCAATTCCGACCCTTCGCGGCGGAAGCGCTGCGCAAATTTTTCAATTTTGCGTAAGCCTTTGCTGAAATTCGGGGTTGGTTCGGGATTTCCCCTACCTTTCATTTAGCCTTCTAGTCCCCCCTATTCGGGAATCTCCGCGCTTCGGCCGGTGTGCGTACTTGTGCTCGCGCGCAAGTGGCGTATTCCTAGGATCGGGTACTAGTTGCCACGCCAACCGCTTTTCGGTTGGTTGAATTGCGAGCGTGCAGCGTTTGATGTCCCCCATGGGGCTTTAGCTTTCTAGGATCTTCCTTTCCGGAAATCTCCGCGCCTCGGCCGGTGTAGCCACTTGTGCTCGGGCGCAAGTGGTGGATTTCTAGATCGGCGGGTGCTAGTTGCCACGTGTGTCGTGTACACTTTCGGCTTTAGCTAAATTAGGTCTCACGCATAGCACGCATACTATGCCCATGTATTCAGATGAAGAGGAATGCCTCGATCGGTCGGGCCGGCGTGGGGGGGGTCGGGCCGGCGCCGCCCCCGGCTCAGCCGTGGGGTCCGGTCGGTCGGGGTCTCGCGCTGCGGGCCTGTCGGCTGGCCCAGGCTCTGGGGAGTTCTGGGGCGCAGCTGGCGGGTCAGACAGCCGGGATTGGCGCTCCCGTGAGAGGGGGGGGGGAGTGCGGCGCGCGCTTGCGCGCCAATACGGCGGTGAGGCCCTCGAGGTTACACCGGCGCGCACGCCCCGGAGAGCCCCTCCAGGGTTGTCTGGTGGGCCCCCCAGGGCCTCGCCACCAAACACCCCTTC
>LGRX02019596.1:0-12693 GCA_001247695.2 Cymbomonas tetramitiformis | reverse complement strand
GGTGTGAGGACAGCTCCTCTAACACGCGACCATAAGGGGGTGTGCCCTGTAGGATGTATGCGGTTGTTTTGGGTTGGTGCGGCAAAGTAGACCGTGGGCGCGTGTGGGTTGGGCCCCTTGAAAATGTTTGGTGCGGTGTGAGGACAGCTCCTCTGACACGCGACCATAAGGGGGTGTGCCCTGTAGGATGTATGCGGTCCTTTTGGGTTGGTGCGGCAGACCGTGGGCGTAAGTGGGTAGGGCGCACTGAATATGTATGGTGCGGTGTGAGGGCACACTGAATATGTATGGTGCGGTGTGAGGACAGATCCTCTGACACGCGACCATAAGGGGGTGTGGCCTGTAGGATGTATGTGGTTGTTTTGGGTTGGTGCGGCAGACCGTGGGCGTAAGTGGGTAGGGCACACTGAATATGTATGGTGTGGTGTGAGGACAGCTCCTCCGACACGCGACCGGAACGAGGGGGTGTGCCCTGTAGGATGTATGCGGTTGTTTCGGGTTGGTGCGGCAGACCGTGGGCGCATGTGGGTTGGGCCCCTTGAAAATGTTTGGTGCGGTGTGAGGACAGCTCCTCTGACACGCGACCATAAGAAGGGGTGTGGCCTGTAGGATGTATGTGGTTGTTTCGGATCGTTGCGGCAGACCGTGGGCGCAAGTGAGTAGGGCACACTGAATATGTATGGTGCGGTGTGAGGACAGCTCCTCTGACACGCGACCATAAGGGGGTGTGGCCTGTAGGATGTATGTGGTTGTTTTGGGTTGGTGCGGCAGACCGTGGGCGTACGTGGGTAAGGCAAACTTAATATGTATGGTGCGGTGTGAGGACAAAGGCGTGAATCCGGTGACGTCACTGCGCGAGTCGTTGATAGCGAACTCCACGCTCGTCATGTAGAGGTCCCAGTCATCCGGATTGGCACCCACGAACGAGCGCAACATGTCCTCCACCACCCTGTTGGTGTGTTCCGCCTGTCCGTCTGAACGAGGGTTGTACGGAGTGGTAGAAGCTACCCGTACTCCCATAAGTCTCATTAGCTCACGCCAGAACGAGTCCTGGAACCTGGGGTCACGGTCGCATACAATCTTCATGGGGGATCCATGCTGCCTCCAGACTACGTCGAAGTAGATGCGCGGGCCACCGTTTGCGCAGAGCTGTCCCCAAAGTTCATGTGCATATGGTGCACCATTTTGCTCAGCTTGCACGTGAAGGTGACAAAGGCGTCGTTTCCTTGGGCCGTGAGCGGCAGCCCTGTAACGAAGTCCATGCTCACATCCTGCCAGTTGCGTTGGGGAATAGCGTGCGGATTCAATAATCCATCGGGGTAGGATGCCCGGGGACGAACCGCTTGACATGTAGGGCATGAGGCCACCCATCCTGCCACGTCCTCGGAGGCATTCTTCCACCAGAACCTGCGGAGAACTCTCTCCAGTGTCTTCTCCCAGCCAGCGTGGCCTGCAGCGGTGGAGTCGTGGGCATCCTTGAAGACTACCTCTCGCAAAGGGGAGTCCTCGCCGAGAACTAACTGGTACCGTCCTGCGGCTACACGCCATAGCACGTCCCCAACGATACGGAAATCCCTCGTGGCATGGTGCGGGGCTGCAAGGATCTCATCCCGCAGCTGCCGAAGAGGGCCGGCACGTGCATACTCATCGTGCAGGGACTCCAGGAATGTAACGTCCGTGGGGAGGCTCGTAGCATCGCGGGTCTCAGCAGCCTTACCCTGTCGCACTATAGGAGGCGCCACTCGGGGATGCCGTACTCTCGGCAACAGCTGTCGGGTAGGGGGAGCATGTACCACTAGCACGGGCCACGGAAGGTCGTGAAGTACACCGTCAGGAGTCTCGAACAGCTGTGTGGGTACTCCTCGTTCGTCATGGGTAGGTATCACTTCCACCAGCCTCATACCAGCCATTCTGAAGAGCCGCCTCCATTGAGGCATGCGGGCCTGGATGTCCGGTAGAAGGAACACTGCCGAGGTATGTGCGGGGTCTTGCCGCCATTCGTCCACATACTTACGCAACACCGCCTCGATGGAGATATGACTGCTGGAGTATGGGGGGTTGCACCAGACGTGCTTTCCCCGCCACTGTTGTTGCAGACAATCAGTCCAGTAGGCGTCCACTTGGCGGTTCCGTCCACCCAGGTCACAACACGCGTCGACGTCGAAGCTGCCGAACTGTCGTTGGAGGCGCTCAAAGACCTCCTTGCGCACCTTCCAGTCCTGCCGATCGGCTGGGGGCTTGGCGGCTCGACTAGACGGCCGAGCTGGCTGCTTAGGCCTTCGGGAATCCGTAGCAGGCCGTGTCGAGGTTTTCGGCGTGACGGAAGGAGTCGTCGTAGCAGGTTGTCGCAGTCGAGCACTACGACGCAATACCGGGGTGGTTCCCGGGGTGCTCGTTTCCTGCCGGTGCTTTCCAGATTCGGACAAATCAGCGAAGTAGTCGGTGGGAGCTCGCAGCAATAGTTGTGCTTCAGGCAGCATGTTGCATGTTGCATGCTCAGCTGGGCGTGTTGCATGCTCAGCTGGGCAGGTTGCATGCTGGGACCCACTGGTTGCATGCTGAACCGGGCGTGTTGCATGCCGGGCGAGGCGTGTTGCATGCTCAGCCGGGCGGGTTGCATGCTCAGCAAGGCATGCTGCATGCTCTCGAGTTGCATGAGCTGGTTGCATGCTCAGCGAGGCAGGTTGCATGCTTAGCTGGGCGTGTTGCATGCTTAGCCGAGCCGGTTGCATGCTCAGGCCAGCTGGTTGCATGCGCAGGCCGGCTGGTTGCATGCTCAGCAAGGCATGCTGCATGCTCAGGCGAGCTGGTTGCATGCTCAGGCAAGCGGGTTGCATGCTCCGCCGGGCGGGTTGCATGCTCAGCAAGGCATGCTGCATGCTCAGGCGAGCTGGTTGCATGCTCAGCGTGGCAGGTTGCATGCTCAGCTGGGCGTGTTGCATGCTCAGCTGGGCAGGTTGCATGCTGAGACCCACTGGTTGCATGCGCAGGCCGGCTGGTTGCATGCTCAGCAAGGCATGCTGCATGCTCAGGCGAGCTGGTTGCATGCTCAGGCAAGCGGGTTGCATGCTCCGCCGGGCGGGTTGGATGCTCAGCAAGGCATGCTGCATGCTCAGGCGAGCTGGTTGCATGCCAGGGCGCGCTGCCAGCCTGGAGCAAGCTCCCCAGGGCTCGCTCCGCCACCTCAAGCGTCTCCACGCCATCCATCCATGACTCCATGGTGGCCACCCATCCTGGTACAGGGGGTGGCGGGTGGTCTTCAAAGATCTCCTCGACATCCAGCACGGAGAGCGGGTCCTTGGGGAGGTCCGTCTCCTTGTCTACGACACCGGCCTCCTTGAGCCCATCTCGCGGGTCCTTGGTCACGTAGTCAGGTCGGCGGGATAGCGCATCGGGGACCAGAAGGAGGGCTCCCTTGACGTACTCCATTCGTGGGACACCGACTTCCACCAGGTCCATGTACCACCGTGCCTGCCGTCGGCTAAGCTCTCGTCCCGGGGACATAAGCCATTCCAGGGGGCGATGGTCACCTTGTAACCGGAAGTCGGAGGAGAACAGGTAGTGCCTCCAGGTGACGGTGGTGCAATGGTGCAACGCACAGAGCTCCCTTTCGCCGGTGTGGTAATTCTGCTCCGCTGCAGAAAACTGCCGACTATCGTAGGCGATCACCCGCATACCGTCTCCCGTATCTTGCATGAGTACGCCTCCCAAAGCAACTCCACTTGCGTCCGTTTGTACCAAAAACGGCGCTGACTCATCCGCGGCTGCCTTCATGTCGGGCAATGCCAATACTGGGGCTGAGGAGAGTGCGGTCTTCAGCTCGTCGAAGGCCCATTGTTGGAGTTCTCCCCACTGCCACGGTACGTCGGTCTTGGTGAGCAAGGTCAAGGGTTGGGCAATCTCCGAGAACCGGTGCACAAACCGGCGGTAGTACCCCGCTAGTCCAAGGAACTGTCTGACGTGGGTTACCGTCTCCAGCTTCGGCCAGTCCTTGATGGAGGACACCTTGTCATGCTGAGGTTGGCATCCTTCGGCGGATAGAGTGTGGCCCAAGAACCGTAGAGACTCCTTCAGCATCTGCGCCTTGGATGCCTTCAGGTATACCCCTTTTTCTCGACAAGTGTCCAAGAACTGACGTACGTGGTCGTAATGTTCTTCCACCGTGCGTGAGAAGACCACCACATCGTCGATAAAAATCCGTACAAAGGGGAGATGACCGAGTGCAC
This sequence comes from Cymbomonas tetramitiformis, assembly GCA_001247695.2. NCBI lineage: Eukaryota > Viridiplantae > Chlorophyta > Pyramimonadophyceae > Pyramimonadales > Pyramimonadaceae > Cymbomonas > Cymbomonas tetramitiformis. Next base: position 8,467 of record LGRX02019596.1, on the reverse strand, counting down.
GCTGCATTCGCCGCTGATATTGAGATGGAGAGTTCTGCAGGCCCTGGGGCATCACCAACCATTCATAGGCCCCCATCTGGGTGGTGAAAGCGGTCTTCTCCACGTCCTCCTCGGCCATTGGCACTTGCCAGAATCCGTCCACCGCGTCAAAGGAGGAGAAGAACGCTGCCCCTTGCATCTCGTCAAACATCAGTTGAATGTCCGGTAGTGGATATCGGTCCCGCACCGTCTGCTGATTCAGTTGTCGGTAATCCACCACCAGACGCAATGTCTTCGGATCACCAGGCTTGGGTACCATCAGACATGGGGCCGCGTACGGGCTTGACGACGGCCGGATGTAACCCTTCTTCATGAGTTGCTCGATGCGTTCACGTAACTGGCGTAGCTCTTCAGCGGTCATCTTGTATGGACGCCTACATGGGGGTCCACCCTCCGCGTCCGGCTTGCGATCGATACGGGCCTTGTCCTCCTCAGTACGACGCAACTTGGATGCCTCCGGTAGAGCTGCACACAGGGTATCTAGATACTTCTCAAAGAAGGCGTCAAAGCGCTGCTTCCACGTGCTGCTTACCGGTGCATCTCGAGTATCTTGACGGGGTCCTTCCTTCTCCACGGGGGTGTGAGGTGGCGGTACTTCAGCAGCAGTAGCCGCAAAGGCTGCCTCATGGTCGTTCCCGCGCGCGGCCATCATGAGCCACTGAGGTTGTGACTCTTCATCCCCGGCCAGGCGCCTGGTCTCGGCGTGGACGAGGTGCTGCTTCAGCTGCGTTGCCGTCAAGAATACCTCATCGATCAGCCCCGCGCCTTGGGCCTTGCCCTGACCCATCCCCGGACTACAGCCCGCGAGTGTCACCCGTTGCTGTCCTCCACCATTTGCTCGCGTGTTGAAGGATACGGAACCGTGACCGGCATAATCCAACGTGACCGGGGAGAGACTGCGAAGCCACTTACCCCCCAACACCACGTCTACTTGGATTCCTAGCGGCAAGACTCGCAGAGCCATTCGCTTCTCGCAGTAGTTTACTCCCGCCGCCGTGTGCGCAGTGAACTTGGTGTACGCCACCTCTCCAGCGGTCTTTACAGATCCATCTGCCAGTGTGACCTTCATTGGCGTCCCTGAGCGCACTGTCAAGTCACAGGTACGGGCACATTCCGCCGAGATGAAGTTGTCCGAGGCGCCTGAGTCCACCAGCACCTTTACTCGATGTCCACGAAGGTAGGCATAGAACACCAGGAGTAAGGGTCCTTCCTCGTCCCGCACCGCTGACAGTGTGTGTGCCAAGAGTGTCCCTGTTCGAGTGTTTGCTTTCCAGCGCACCCCCCCATCCAGTTGAACACGCTTACATTTCAGAGCATCTTCAATTGGGTGAGAACTCAACGCGGTTGCATCCTCGTCCACCAAGGCGTTGCACTCGTGTTCTTCGCCACTACCGTGTTCAGTGGCACTGGCGTACGTGGTGGCGTTGGTCGAGACACTGACGTGAGTGGCATCACTATCAGTGGGGCTGACGTGAGTGGTGTCACTGTTGGTGTTGCTGACGTGAGTGGTGTCGCTGCCGGTGGCACTGACATGCGTTGTGTCGCTGTCGGTGGCGCTAACGTGCGTCGTGTCGCTGTCGGTGGCGCTGACGTGGGTAATGCCACTGTCGGTAGCGCTGACATGTGTAGAGTCGCTGTCCGATCCGCTTTCCAGCTGCTGGAACCCACCGGTTGCATGCTGGGCCGAGCGCGTTGCATGCTGGGCCAGGCGCGTCGCCTGCTCAGCGGGGCATGTTGCATGCTTGGCGGAGCCGGTTGCATGCCCAGGCTGACTGGTGGCATGCTCAGCGAGGCAGGTTGCATGCTGAGACCCACTGGCTGCATGCTGAACCGGGCGTGTTGCATGCCGGGCGAGGCGTGTTGCATGCTCAGCCGGGCGGGTTGCATGCTCAGCAAGGCATGCTGCATGCTCAGGCGAGCTGGTTGCATGCTCAGCGAGGCAGGTTGCATGCTCAGCTGGGCGTGTTGCATGCTCAGCTGGGCGTGTTGCATGCTCAGCTGGGCAAGTTGCATGCTGAGACCCTCTGGTTGCATGCGCAGGCCGGCTGGTTGCATGCGCAGGCCGGCTGGTCGCATGCTCAGCAAAGCATGCTGCATGCTCAGGCGAGCTGGTTGCATGCTCAGCGAGGCGGGTTGCATGCTCAGCTGGGCGTGTTGCATGCTCAGCTGGGCAGGTTGCATGCTGAGACGCACTGGTTGCATGCGCAGGCCGGCTGGTTGCATGCGCAGGCCGGCTGGTTGCATGCTCAGCAAGGCATGCTGCATGCTCAGGCGAGCCGGTCGCATGCTCATCCGGACTGGTTGCATGCTGTGAGGCGTTGGTTGCATGCTGGAATCCACTGGTTGCATGCTGAACCAGGCGTGTTGCATGCTGGTCGGGGCGTGTTGCATGCGGGGGGGTCCGTTGCATGCTCAGCTGGTCGAGTTGCATGCCGGCGTGGGCTGTTAGGTCCTCCCGCCAGCTGCTGGGTCATGTTCAGCTCCTCCTCGGGCGGACTAGGGCAGGATGCAGCACGTTGGTTGCATGTTGGCGGTATGCTGCCCGATCCGCCTGCCAGTTGCTGGGTCATACTCAGCTCCTCCTCGAGGTGCTCAGGTTCGCCCGCCGGTTGCTGGGTCGTGCTCAGACCCTCCCAAGCAGCAAGACGCGCAGCCTCCCAAGCCGCAAGACGTGCAGCTTCATTCTTCCTCCAGGCTTTCATCCGCTGGTCCAAGGTCGTACGCTTCCTCCCACTCCTCGAAGGCTTCGAACGACGGGTAGGCGTATCCTCCTCCGAGGACTGCTCACGGTGTTGCTGCAACCGGTACTGGCTGCAATGAATCTCCATCTCGGACTCGTCCGTGCTGTGGGTTAGGTCCGAGGGGCTCGATCCCAGAGTTGCCGCGAGAACTGTCTCGTCTGGTTTGAGAGGAGCAGGATTGGGAGGTGGGTGTGCTCGTCGAACACGTCCGAACACAGCCTGCACAATCGCCTTGCCGCACTGTCTGACCCGCTGGACTGCCGTGGTCCATGTGGAGGCCGTCTTGAGCGCATGGGAGTCAAAGGGGGTGTCCTGCGCTCGTTGTGCCCGCCGACGTCGCCACAAGCGATAGGCTTGCTGTATTGATATCGCCGCCGACGCTTGACGCCGTCGAAGGCGACGGAGCCCAGTCGTCTCCCAAGGTCGGCCTTCTTGAGGTACATTCGTCTTCGGCCCGTATTCTTGCTCCACAGCCCGACGCTGCTCGCGTGGGCTCAACTCTGCCCAGGCCAAGCCCAATGTGCCGCCCATGCGACCACGCAAGCGGGCAAGTATAAGCTCGTCCAACTCGTACTTCCGTTGGCGACGGCTGAAGGGTGTAGTCGCGGGACGTCGTGTAGCATGGCGACGACTGCGCTCAGCCATGATCTTGTGTGCCTCTGCCGGGGACTTCTTCTTGAGGGTCATGCGTAGTTGTCGTAGTAGGACACTTTCAGAGGTAGCCCCGGCCGGACTTCTCCAGCTCCACGATGTCAACCGCCTACGCTGATCCGCCAGGGAACTCTGGTACATCTCGGAGGCCCCCGGTGCAGCTAGGTGCAGATCCTTGTAGTCGCTGGGCTGAACTGTTGGTGCCGCGTGATGAGCTCGGATACGTGGGGGAGGTCCATCAACATTACCGCGGTCAATTGGGACACCGTGTTCGGCACAGTAAGTCTCCCAACAAGGATGTGCTGTCGGTGGGGTTATCGGCGGAGTCAATGATCCCCGAGCAGGGGGGGATCCTCCACTGAGAGGGGCCGTCTGCTCAAAATGGTAGCGCGCCGTGCGCGCTCTCGGCCACTGAAGGCAATCCGTGATGAACGGGGCCTCGGGCTGACGGTGGAGGGGGGCCGTGCGGCCACACCATGGGACGAATTGATGAAGCCTCTGTGCTCACTGGGGCATGCAGCGCTCGCAGTGAGACGGGCTTTGTCGGGGTACAGGCGGTGGCCTCGTCACGTGACGTCCGCGAGGGCCATGAAGGACGGGCTGCCACATTGGTATAGGGCTGCCTCTGTCCACGGGGTCGATGGAGATTTACTCCTCTTGCCCGGGAGCCCCTGTCGGCTCCCCACTCCGAAAAGCTGGATCCTCGGTGCTCGTGATGTCACACGTGGCACACAGATCCCCATAGAGGTCCACGTCAGCATCCGCCAGAGCGAGGATCTCCTCCATCGTTTCCAGCTCTTCGGGGTTGAGGGAATCCTCCTCGACTCTCTCCTCCATGACCTCCACGCAAGCCGCCACTTGCCCTGGCCTTCGCGCCAACCGCGCCGGGGCGTTGGCCTTCCAGATTGCCAACTTCTTTTCGTCTGTGGAATTGGCCACCAAGTGCTCGAGACTGCCACATGCAAAACAGGGCCGCTCCCTCACCGCAGGTGCCGGTCGGGATCCTTGGGTCGCCGCCGTGCTTACGGTCACAGGGGCCGCTGTTGCCGAGTCGCCCCCGGCAGTCCCCGGCTCCCACGTGAGTGCCGCCAACGCAGGCCTCCTCGTGGTCCACCTAGACCGACCAGCCGGGGTGCTGCGTGGTGGAACTTGCCGCGGTCGGTGTCCCATCTCCAACGCCACCTTACGGGCGATGGTGTCGTGGAGAACCGCGTCCTCCATCACCTTAGCCGTCTCAATTTCCGTGGCCACGGAACGAACCTTCAAGATGGCGGAGGTGTCGGACCGTCCGAGTCGACGTTGTTCATCTTCCCACTGCTCCGGGTGACTGGTGTCCAGCCCCAGATCCGCCAGCTTGGAACCCACCTGAACGCTGTGTCGTAGTCCACCCCAAAAGAGCTCGAGAAGTTCCAGTTTGGTAACCTTACCGCAACCCCGTACTACGTCCGCCACAAAGTTGACAGTCGCGGTTCGGGTGGTGATGCGGGTGTAGAAGGCACCGGTCTTCTCCTCCGATCGCTGCCTCGTTGAGAGTAGCTCCGACTTCAGCCGTTTCAGGGCGTCCGTGGTGATGTCCACCGACAAGGCAAGGTCGCCCATGAACCGTGGCACCGTTGCGTACCTCACCTTCCACGCCTCTCCTTCGCTGCCTCCCGGCGCCATCTCCTCGACGTACAGCTTCTGAGCCTTGGCCAACTTGGCGGTCTTGACCATCCATAGCAAGGTGGAGACGCTGAGCTGGTTGCGTCCTTGCGCCTCACGCCGAAAGCTGGGAGTAGTGAGCGCCGCAATCACCGTCATGTGCTCCAGAAGCGCATTCACCGCCACAGAGAACTCCTCAAGGTCATCCATGGCCCGGCCCTTCGTGTAGTGATCGCCGGGGAACTCCGGGAGGTCCTCCACCAACTTGTAGATGCCCCTCAAGAGCGAGCTCTCGTTCTTGATCGCGGTCTGGTAGGAGCGGTCGTCAGGGGTGAACATTGCCATCGGGTCTTCCGGAGCTCGTGCAACCCCGGCCGGTGGTCCCGCCACTGCCGTATGAGTCACCGTCGGAGTGAAGGTCGCGGCATCGGCTGAGAGTCGATGTGAAGGAGCCGGGAAGGTGGAGGGGTCAGTCTGCAACGGGGGTTGGGACATCGTAGGAGGCGGCCCAAACGATGCAGCCAAGTACCATGGAGCAGCACATACCTCCACCCAGGCTTGTAGCCCATCCAGCTCGTAGGTCTCCGCCTCCGACTCCGTGAAGGCGTCCACCACCGGTCGTCTCGGGCATTGGTACCATTGTGACGGAATTCTGGGACGCCTCGTGCCTCGAATAGACTCCTCTGCCACCGAGCGGTCCACCAAGAGAGCGTAGGTGGAGGTCTCGGTGGTGTGCAGCGGACGTATCTCGGGGAAAGAGGTACCGCCGGCCCCGCTCAGAATGTATCGAGTAGGACTCAGCCCAAGGTTGTCACAGATCTTCAGGGCTGCCGACAGACCATAGCGCGAGGAGGTGATCTCGGGTAACGTCGCTGTAGTAGCCAATTCACTCGGGGGCACCCACAAGGAATCCCCTTGGGGAGTGACCACTAACAGCCGTGTAGTTGACGTCGACGGTCCCGCCCCCCCAGCCGGGTCACCATCAGGGTCATCTCCAGGGTCGTCACCAGGGTCGTCCTCCGTGTCCTTATAGTCGCTACTCCGGCTTTGCGATTCTTCATCGGCGGCGAGCGACTTCCCATCCTTCCAGCCCAAGGCAAGCTGTCCCCCGCTGGTTGCATGCTGGGAGGCGCTGGTTGCATGCTGGAACCCACTGGTTGCATGCGGAACCAGGCGTGTTGCATGCTGGTCGAGGCGTGTTGCATGCTGGTCGAGGCGTGTTGCATGCTGAGACGGGCCCGTTGCATGCTCAGCCGGTCGAGTTGCATGCTGGGCGAGGCGTGTTGCATGCTCAGCCGGCGGGTTGCATGCTCAGCAAGGCGTGTTGCATGCTCAGCCGGCCGTGTTGCATGCTGTGTTGCATGCTTAGCTGAGCTGGTTGCATGCTCAGCCGGGCGTGTTGCATGCTCAGCCGGCCGTGTTGCATGCTGTGTTGCATGCTCTGCCGAGCTGGTTGCATGCTCAGCCGCTCCCGCTGCATGCTGTGGCTGGCCTTCACCAGACCCGTACACCACAGGGGTGTCCATGCTTGCCCGGCGTCTTCTTGCCAGACGCCGTTCCTCGGCCACCTCGCCCTCCGCTGTAGTAGCCTCTAGCTGAGCCATCTGATCGCGTAAGCTCCCCGCCTCGGTCTCTGCGAGGAACCGAGCGGTCTCAGCGCGTACTACCCTCTGCAACATTTCCTGGTCCGTCAACTCCTTCCTCCGATGCTTCTCCAACTTGAGACGCCGTTCTCGTCGTTTGCGACTATGCTGAGTACCCGCTGCAGACTCATAGCCGGAGCCGGATGTAGTGCTCCCAGGTTGAGACGCGTGAGCTTGAGAGAGGTCCTCTGTCACCACGTCTTGAGGCTCCGTGTGTATTGGCAAGGTTCTCCCAAGAGTCTCCGGACCCGAAGCACGGCGACGATGATGCGGCTGGTGGCTTACCACACCCTCGTCAGGAGAAGTATCGACGTGGGGAGTCGGTTCCATCGGCGGTGTCGGATACAGTCGTTGGGGGACCACTCTCATATCAGTCGCCACCGCCCGCTCCGCAGCGGCCATGCGCTCTCGCGCTGCCCACCATTCTCTAGCTCGTGCCTCCGACGCAGGGTCAGCTCCATATACCGGAGGTGGAGGCGGTGGAAAATAAGCGGGTAGTGTCCATGGATCCCCGTAGGTGGTCGACATCGGCGCGGGAGTGTACGGGGCATGTGTCAACACGCCTGGGGCATGGTGGAGAGGCATTCCGAAAGGCTGAGACGGCCTACTGGAGGCATATGGCATGTCTGGAGCATACTGGAGCATGCCGGTTGCATGCGGTTGCATACCCGTTGCATGCGGTTGCATGCTGGTTGCATGCGGTTGCATGCTGGTTGCATGCGGCTGCACGCCCGTTGCATGTTGTTGCATGCCGCTCCAACCGACCTCTTGTTGATGAAACATAAAAGGGAAAGTTTGAGAGGGGGCGTGCACAAAATGGCTCTGAGGCATGCTGGGTTGCATGCCACCTGGCATATGTTGCATGCCAGGTTGCATGCCAGGTTGCATGCCGGGTTGCATGCCCGGTTGCATGCTGACGGGCGCGCTGAAGGGCACGCCGAAGGGAAACTGAGCCACGTCCGGGACTTGTTGATACATGTCAACAACTTGCCCAGCACTGACCCCTGCGATGGAAGCGGTTGGTGGAGAGGGGTCCGAGGGGGTCAGTGGCACGGTGGAAGCGGTGGAAAGGCCCGATGGTCCAGGCGCGGTGGAAGCGGTTGGTGTAAGGTCTGAGGGGGTCAAAGGGAAGGTGGTGGCGGAAGGATCCATAGCGGTGGTGGAAGGGGGCGAAGGTCCAGACGAAAGCCTCAAAAGCCAACTGTCGGTCAACCGTATGACAGTTATGACAATATGACAACTATGACAGTGTCAAATATGGCCGTATGGCGTTTCCAGAAATTAATTCCAAGAATACCAGTCCAGTAGAGCCAAAATACTGCCAAAAGCTGTAGAGAACTTAGCCAGAAGGTATAAGGAACTTCCCTAGAAGGTGGGAGGTACTTCCACCATACTTAAGGCTGATAGGCTATTTTTAGCAGCTGGTGAGAATACAAGATCTGGCCCCAAACTTGCTCAGATTGTTAACAAACTAAAAAGATACTTTTTAGTTGTACTTTTTGACAATAGCCTCCGGCGGCTTTGCTTAGTTATGTTGCTGAGGAGAGCTCACTTTCCCCCCCCCATACTTAAGCCTCTGCCGGCATCCAAGATCACCAATCTGAGCATCCGTAACATCTGAACAACATCCAGCAAAAAGCGAGAACGCGGGTCCACTAAAGACGTCTACGCGCATATCTCGCCAGCTTTACAGCCGTCGGAGTGGACCAGCCCCGAACATTCTCAAGATCAAGTCACAAATCTCGCTCAGAG
>LGRX02019595.1:0-10418 GCA_001247695.2 Cymbomonas tetramitiformis | reverse complement strand
GTGGGCGGTGTCCGGCCGGAAGTGGATGGCGCTGGGCTGGCGGAGGGTGTGTGAGAGGAGGCATGGGCCCCGACCTGGATCGGCGGGAGGCGGCTCGACGGGAGGGGGTGGAGAGGTTGGCGCTGATGGACAGAGGACGCGTTTGAGGAAATAGACTATGCCACGCAGGATGGATTGGGTGGTGGGACGCAGGAATCTGGGGGAACGCAGCATGAGCAGTCTGAGCAGGCTTCCGGTGGGGCAGGCGAGGCAGGCGCGATGGCATCGAGGCTTTTGGAGAGCATGGAGGATGCGCGGCGGGAGGCGGAGCATCTAAGCACTGTGGGAGGTCAAGGAGGGGGCGCCGCCGAGGCGCGATCTAGGGGGCCGCGTGCAGGCACAGGCGGGCTCAGCCAGGCGGCGTCAAGTGTCGAGGATATCTTGGCGGAGTGGGATGACCTTTCGTTGCCGGGCCCGGAGGGTGAGGTCTGGACTCAGGAGCAGAGTGGGGCCTCGCCGGAGCAAGCAATGGCCTTGGCTGAGGGAGGGGTGGCCACCTTGATGGGGGCAAGCAGGTGCGTGGCCGGCCTTCTTGGGGCGGTTGCTGGCGTGGGGGGAGTTGATGAGGGTGACGGGGGAGATGTGGGGAGGCTCGCGGGTGGAGTTGACACATGCCGGGCCCCTCAGAGCCCGGGGGCCCATACCGGCAGGCGGCAGCGATGACCACTTACAACAGGTTGCACGGCAGCATACGGCATCTCATCAGCTTCCGTGCCCACAGGGCGAGGTTGCTGGCCGTGCCGGAACTAACAGTGAGCAGCTGTCGGGAAGGCGACAACCGGATGGTGATCTATTGGCCTCCGGGAGGGCTTGGGACACACAGGCGACTGTGGGGATGGGACCCCAAGTAGGAACCGTGCGGCACGACACTTGTAGGGCAAGTGTGGAGCGCATTGCTCAAGACCGCAGCTTCCTCGCAAGGCAATCCGTGCAAGGGCTTCAATCATGTGGAGTTGGTACTGGGGGTAGAGGGCTACAGGCGCAAGTCGGTGGCGGATGCGCAAGTTTGGATGAGGGCAACCCACTTTATCATTCTCAGCCCCTTGGGACAGCCCTTGGGGATTCTGGGCGTGGCGTGGGTGGGCAAGCTCTCTCGAGACCAGGCTCTGGGGCGTGTAGGGGGCCTTGGGGTGGTCCCGAATGTGGGCTTGGTGGTGAAGAAGTGGCTCGAGTGGCGGAGGTGAGCCGGCTTCAGAGACACAGCAACAGTGCGCCGGCAAGACAGTCGTAGGGGGGCTCAGGTGGTCCAGTGAGGCTCAGGAAGCAGAGTGTTGGTCCTGCGCGTAGGCTTGGTGGTAGAGATATGGCTCGCGCAGCTCGGGGGTAGGGATGAGTCGGCTTCAGGCACAAGGCAGCAGTGCGCCGGCGGTGCGGATGTAGAGGGGCTCGGGTGGCTCAGTGAGGCTTAGGGGGTCCCATTCTTCACTAGTAAGCTCCGGAGAATCCGGATAGGTGTCCCGAAGTGTGTGCTGAATCCTTTGATCCCCGGCGTGGGTACATAGTGCAGCCGGTCTTCTGTGGCTACGGGGTGCCAAAGGAGTCGGTCCAAGGATAAGCACACTCACACACACTTGGGCGGGTGTGGGAGTCGCAGATTCTCTTCAGCTGCAATGATGCGCTGAAGCTAGAGCTCGTGAAACAAGCAACAAGGGTGCGCAAGTAACAGCCATCCCCCTCCAGGCATTTTGCAGCACCATCAACTCGCGCCTCAGGGGAGTGTGCCAAGGATCCGTCATGCGTGGCCGTTAGCCACAGTGTGCCACATGTGTTGCCAGCTGTCTCATGTTGTGAGCTCCGAGGTCCGCTCACTCACCCCCGTGATCCCGCCCCGGTGTGCCCACGCACCCTATTGCGCTCCGCTTCGACCTGGCGCAGCTCTGCCTGCTCGTACCGCACCCTGCAGTCCGCATCTGCCACCTCCAGCACCAGCGCTTCTGACACCTGCGCCCACCATCACACACGCGCGCCCCCTTTGGAAGGCGTCCCTTGCGTTACGCAGCCCTCCTCTCCGCCGGGTGATGAGCGCCCTGCGTGGCAGCTCTCTGTCCATCGTTGGATATAGTGCGACTCTATGCTGCGATTACAGTATGGACACAGCTCGAGATTTGGCAGGGTGGGTATTGTGATAGGTGCAGCGCTCGGCCCGGCAGGGGCAGACACCACGATAGGTGCAGCGCTCGGCCCGGCAGGGGCAGACACCGCGATAGGTGCAGCTCTCGGCCCGGCAGGCGAGCGTTTACAACGACGGGCACAGCTCAAGGCTCGGCAAAGGACGGAACCTAACAGCGATGTGCTTGACTCGAGAATCGGAAGGGGTAGTACAGTGATGGGAGCCGGGACATGGCAGGCGGGACTGCACGATGATCAAAGCTCAAGGCCACAGGTTGTGCAGACGGGTCGAGGCTCGCTGAGCAAAAGTGACACGGTGTCGGGCACAGAAAGAGGCTGCCGGAGCGGTGTCGATCATACTGAGATAGGCGCGTGGGAGAACTCGCCTGCGAGGAGCACTCGGGGTTGGGACAGCCCACTGAGAGAGCATCCAAACCGTCTCTCATTGCCTGGCGGATGTAACCTGCGAGTGTGACGGTCACCCTTCACTCAGCATTCGCGAAGTACAACCTGCGAATGCGCTCTGCATCTCCTCTTCCACCAAGTGCAACCTGCAAGTGTGACGGTCACCCATCTCTCGATCTCGAAGTGTAAGCTGTCAGCTTGCCACCGCCTCTCCTTGCACACCGAAGGTAACGGCAAGTGTAACGTTCACCCAAGCCTTAAGCTGTACTTGCCGATCAATCCCATCTCCTTGTGGGCAAACATCTCAATGTGCAGTAGGGAAGCGGCGCGTGAAGAATGTCGCGTGTATTCACTCAGTCCGATGCCTTGCAGTCGACGGGCAGCCCCAACCCTGTTGCCTTGGACGCGTTGCATTGCGCACGCTATCCCCACTCCGTCGGGCGCCAAGGGGAGAATGTGGGCGCTCCGAGACGCCCACGAAAGCTGAGGTACAGCGATAGCAGCCACGAGTCGTGAAAGTGATAAATTAAGAATAGAGCACAAGAGTAGTGAGTCGATTAGTCGTCAGCAGGCGCAGCTCCACGGAATCGAGGACACCTTTCCAACAGCCGACGCAATAAGCGTGATCGCAAGCGCCAACTCGGATCTCGTCCTGGGCGAAGCTCTCCGTACATATGCCACACTCTATCGGGTTGTTGACTCGTCTCTCATATCCAGCAGGAAGCTGTCCCCCCTCACGAGCATCCCGCGATTTCTCAAGCTCTCTCATTTCTGGGATGCTCGCGGAGATGCGACCCCTCCTCGATGTAAACGGGGACGCCATCAATCTGCATTATACCGTATCATTGTAAAAGGATATTACAGCTCTCAATCAACAAACATATTCGATGTGGCCTGTCGTTGTGGTTTAGGTCAACAGGCGCGCGTTAGCGAGTGCAAGCCGCAAGCGAGTTCAGGTTGAAAAGTAACGCCTCACAGGAAAGCCGCAGTGGAATTACGACAGGAAATTACGGAAATATTCAAGCCTTGAAAGCAGGAAACGGTTCAGTGCTTTAGGGTAAGTGTACCCGAGTTTCGAACCCATACTGGCTCTCGTATTCAGGATTTGTGGCCCTCTCAAGCACACTGTCCACAATGACCTGATTGGGTCGCCAGCTTTCATCGGCTAGGTCAGCAGCTTTTGAAGTCATTCTGGCTATGCTTTTGGACGTCCGGTTTTGCTGTACCGCAAATTTGCTCGATCTGGAAGCCTCGGCGGCATCCGCACGCCCTCCAGATGTGGCAATTGTGCGTTGTATCAAAGAGAGAACTCGTTGAACTGTTGGGGAAGGAGGAATGCTCCTCCCATCAATTTTTTGCGTATCTGTTCGGTTTTCAACATGTTTGGAAGGCATGTTCCCGTCTTCTGCTTGATGGACTCGTGACGGGGTTGTATGGGAAGAGGAATAGTCCATTACTTCAGACTCTGGGTACCTTTTGCTGCCAGAAGACAGGCGCAGTTTAGCATTTCACATTTGTTGAATTTATGCACGGAATTGGAGGCGCGTAAACCAAGAGACGTACCCCATACGGAGGAGCAGATCATGTTTGTGAGACATGTCCGGGACTCAGCTGAACATTACTGCCGAGAGCCCAAAGCGTTTCTCGACATAGCCAACTCGTTTCAGGGCGTGAGGATACTGAGTCGCACAGTATTCATCGAAACAGCCTTACTTACACTACAGGAGAATGCTTTGCTGCATCGCTTGCGGATCAACTTGCGTTGCAAATCAAGGTCCGTTTAATAACTTGAACCACGCGACGGTACGTCTACGAGAGCACTGGCGATGGCACAACGGACAACTCACAACTCAAGACTCGAGTTTCCTTCTGGCTTCCAATATAAAATGTATTTTAAAATGTTTATGAAATTTGCAAATCATTGTGATTCAGCATCGTCGGATCTCCAGATCTCATCGAAAAGACGAAAACACCAAGGGGAGCAAGGATGCAAGTTGGGTTTTCAAGCGAACCGTCATCGTCAACGCAGGGTATATTCAATACATATTGCTTGAAACCGTGACGGGCGCGGGCCGGCCCGGGGGCCGGGACCGTCATAATACATCCATTGGCTCCATATTTTAGTTCCTGACGTCCGGAACTAGTCCAGTAAAGAGATTATTAGTATCATGTCGATGTGTTACGGGATACGGGTGCACCCGTAGTGTAGAAATAACGCATGAAATATTTTAAAATTTCATATTCTTAATAAAATTACATCTGTCAGAAAGTGAAAGACCCGTTCTCTCTCTGATGAGTCTGGTCTCTCGTCAAACACGTCTGTCGTGTGAGGAGTATTTAAAAACTTGGAGTTGGGAATTCCACTATCACTCCACTCCGACCTGTTCGTCCCTGCGCATAGACGATCAGGCAGTTTGCCGCAGCTCTGCGAAAGCATTGGTAGGAGAACTTTGGTTTGGTGTGATGTGATATGATAGATGAGTTTCCTTTAAAACACTTAGGGTCAGTAGATCATTCTGAACGTTTACGCTATGGCGCGCAAGCGGCCCCAATCTCCAACTTCCCCCCTGACCATCGCCAAGATCGCTTTCCTGCTTATCGGGCTGGTCTGGATCCTTTGGCTCATGCGCGCGCCTCCCTCGAATGACACTCGCCAACACTCGCCTGGCACTCGCAGAACTTTGCCTTCAAGGTACGTGCAGCTTGAAAAAGTGCGTTCCGTCCACGGCTGTTGCTTAACCTTGGCGTACCCCGCAGAACCGAGGCCGTGGCGAAGACCCTGTCACATTCCCTCAGCGGTGGAAGCTACGAAGCTGCCGTTCTACCGAATTCGCCGAGCAGTCCACATTCAGCGAAGGGCATCCCTGCGCCTAAATATTACGCGACAGGGGCTCGAAGAATCCGGAGGTGATTTTGACCCTGTTTGTAAGCTTCAGTGCTCATGGTTCCCCGCTCAGAACCCATCGCCGATTGTTTCACGCTTCTGATCGAGGAGGCATTTGCAAACGCAGGTTGCACTTCCCCGAGTTAGGCTCTGGATATCCGTCCGCTTCAACAACGCTCCTCAACCGATCGGACTCCACCTGGGCTAGTGGCCACACTCGTCTCATTCAATGGTTCCAGGTGAGTCGCAAGGATGCGCCAAGATATTAATTCGCGCACTGTGCACCTTCTGCGGTGGCCTTCCCGCGCACTGGGTACGCAGGTCGAGCGTTCTTTGTGACGCTCACCCTGACAGATAGCTTTCTGAAGCGACTCTACAGGCGTATTGTGATCTGCTTCCTGTGACGAGGGATCTGGTCAGGGCGACCCTCGAGACGCCGTGGGTCTGGCACACACCGGGGTACACACTAGGAGTGTTCGCCTCAGCTAAATTGTCGCCTTCTTTCCTGAATTGCAGCAAACTTCCGTGTCCAGTTTCATGGTTTCGAAGTGAGTACGGAGGCGTCAGTGCTTCCCTTTGCCGCCGTGTGGAGACGGGAGGTCGCGCAACTGTCCGATGCGCACTACTTGGCTTCAGCGCACAAGTTGGATGAGTGTTCGCGCTCATGCTTCGCCTCGAGGCATAGGGCGCACTAGCCACGTACGCACTTCGAAACCACGAAGCATACTAGGCTAGCTAGGGTTCACCCTTTCTTCACTAGCCTCGTATGGGGGCACACCGCGTTAGGTTGTTTCTACGGAGGTCGCCCTGTAGCACCCGCCGCACCAGGGTGAGCCCTTGAATGCTAGAGCTGCACAACTTAAACTGGTCCGTTTATTTTTCACAGTGACAATTTTCCGAATCCGACAGTCCACGTACGATTCCAGAGATCATAATACGATGCATTCCTTTGTCGCTCCCCAGGAATCTCTTCGGACCTTCCGATGTTTCCGATCTGAAAACATTGGACGGCTCAACTTTAGTTGGGCACCCCTATTGAATGCCTCCATGTCGGGCCGCGACAACGGCTTCGGTGTGCGGCTTCTGGGGCAGGAATCGCTGGACGTCAACGCCTCATTTGGGCTTACACCTCGGCGTATCCCGAGGATTATCCACCAAACCCACAAAAGCCGGGAGCTGACTGATGAACTGCAGGTGGAACTTGGCCTCACCAGAGCGTCCCTACAAAGAGCGCGCGCGCGAGTCACGATACTGTGAACGTGTTCAAGGCTAGTGGGCAGCGCTATGTGTCAAAACTCCAAGAGGCGCCGATGCCGCCTATGTGCTATTGTCGCGTCAGTGCTCAGTGCGGCGCTTGCACCTGCCATACTGGTGAATATAGGTGGGCGGACACTTATTTACATCGGACACTTATTTACACGGAGGGCGTCACGCGGACGTAAATCCGGATCCACGAGGCAAGCGAGGGTGCAAGGTCTTCGAAAACCCATCCCCAGGGATGCCTATCGCTGCGGTTTGGTTGATTTTGTCCATTTATGCCTCCCCCCACGCCCTCCAGTAAATAAGTGTCCGATGTAGATAAGTGTCCGCCCACCTATACAGTGCGGAGTGCTACGTATGGTCGAGCTTAATTTGACGCGGTGACTCGCGGTGCACAGCAGCTCGGAGATCAAGATGGCAGTTTTGCCTGGCGCACTGGATAAGTATCGAGGCAAGGATCGCGGAGAGGGCTCGTGCTTTCGCAGGGGATTATGGGCTCATGGCAGAAGCTGAACCCCGAGTGGGAGGTGCGATTCTACGACAATGATGACTGCGCCGCATTTGTGCAGAAATATTTCCCAGAGTACTGGCAGGTGTGTGGCACTTCCCAACGGATATGCCTCCTTCGGCCCTTATCAAGGCGCAGTTCCTTGTAGCTGTGACTGCCGAGCGAGCGAGACCACGCCGAGTTCTCACCAAGGGCGGGAACGGGGGCAGGCGTACCAAGCTCTTCCTAAGAATGTGGAACGAGCAGACTTTTTTCGATATCTGGTAGTGCTGCAGCACGGGGGTCTGTACGCCGACGTGGACTGTCAATGCAGGCAGCCTCTCGACACCCTGGTGCGCCCTCCTCTCAACACCCTGGTGTGCCTCCTCTTGACACCCTGGTGTGCGCCCTCCTCTCGACACCCTGGTGTGCCCCCCACGGAAGGAACTCGGTTTCTCAATGCTCTCTATCTCGAGCAGGCCCTCAATCACCTTCGCAGGTTCGTTCGGGCAGCTCTGCCTGCCCCCACGGAAAACAGAGTCCCTAAAACTGTAACAGGGACAAATCAGATTCCCCCCTCCCACCCTGTGCCAGGTCAGACGCCCAGCACCCTTATATTACACCCACCCTCTCTAATACGATCGGAGCAATATCATGATGAGGGAGCTGTGTACTTGATTTTTAAAAAAGTTAGTAAATCTATGCGGACATGGCATTAAGTTGCAAGGAGCGTCTGCTCAGAGTCACGGACGCAGGGCGGGGAGGTTCTGATCAGAGTCATGGACGCAGGGCGGGGAGCGTCTGATCAGAGTCACGGACGCAGGGCGGGGAGCGTCTGCTCAGAGTCGTAGCCGTGGACAGCTGTTCCTGATGATTTGCAGGGTCCCCGAAGGCGCCTACGGCACACCTTCGACACTCCTTCGGGACTCGCCTCAGCGCCCAGGGGCAGGAGACGAAGAGGCAGCCAGTGGGGCACCCATCGGGCACGGATGCTTCTAAGCTAGCTTGGCTTCTGTGCTTGGGGTTTGCCGTCCGTAGATTTTGCCGGAAGACACCTTGATCGTGGGGTACGAAAATTCCTTCAGAGACGTTGTTGCCGCCTACCGCCGAACGTATGCTAGGGTGCACCAACTGGTACAGTGGACTTTCATCGCCGCTCCAGGTTGGTGGGCCAGTCCCTCGCTGCCTGGCGGCTTGCTTGCGCCAACCCCACGCAGCTACTCCCTGCCGCGGTTCGTCTTCGCAGAGCCCGACTTGGGGCAGGGGGGTGCGTGGCGCGGCTCGGACGGGCAGTGCTCCAGCTTTTGCGGAGCGCGTGTACCCTGCAGGCAGATGTGAGTCTTGCTGACGTGGTCGCGTGTGCTCCTTTGTAAACTCGCCATGGAGCCGGTGTTGGACTGTCGTGCATGACGCCCTGATGGGTGCGCGGGCGCCGCTTTTGCAGGGCACCCTGCTCTCCGTGCCCTGTGCAACGACATCAAGGTGAACCCCTCTCAACCTGGATGTCCTCGGGAGCAGCGCGCAGCACGCACCACCTTGGCTTATAAAGGCCGTCTGAGTGCTGAAGGCGCGGGAGACCAAAAATATAAGTTCATGATATCTGCAGATTGCAGGTCGAATCCGGCAGTGTACGCCTCCGGATGGGGGCAGGGGGCGCTGTCGATGGGGCGAATGCTGCATGGCCTCCAGCATCGAGGGCAGGGGGCGCTGTCGATGGGGCAGATGGTGCATGGCCTCCAGCCGCCGAGGGCAGGGGGCGCTGTCGATGGGTGGATGCTGCACTGGCCTCCAGCCGAGGGCAGGGGCGCTGTCGATGGGGCGGATGCATGGCCTCCAGTGTCGAGGGCAGGGGGCGCTGTCGCTGGGCGGATAAGCGTATGGCCTCCAGCATCGAGGGCAGCGCTTGCCGATGGGCGGATGCTGCATGGCCTGAGCGCTGAGGGCAGGGGGCGCTGTCGATGGGCGGATGCTGCATGGCCTCCAGCCGGCCGAGGGCAGGGGGCGCTGCTCATGGGGCGGATGCTGCATGGCCTCCAGTGTCGAGGGCAGGGGGCGCTGTCGATGGGTCGGATGTTGTATGGCCTCCAGCCGGCCGAGGGCAGTTTACCGATGGGGCGGATGCTGCATGGCCTCCAGCATCGAGGGCAGGGGGCGCTGTCGATGGGGCGGATGCTGCATGGCCCGAGCCGTCAGAGGGCAGGGGGCGCTGTCGATGGGGCGGATGCTGCATGGCCCAGCCGCCGAGGGGCAGGGGGCGCTGTCGATGGGGCGGATGCTGCATGGCCTCCAGCGTCGAGGGCAGGGGGCGCTGTCGATGGGGCGGATGCTGCATGGCCTTACAGCGGCCGAGGGCAGGGCGCTGTCGATGGGGCGGATGCTGCACGGTGGCCTCCAGCCGCCGAGGGCAGGGGCGCTGGGTCGATGGGGCGGATAAGCCGTGGTGGCCTCCAGCGCCGAGGGCAGGGGGGCGCTGTCGATGGGGATGCTGCATGGCCTCCAGCGTCGAGGGCAGGGGGCGCTGTCGATGGGGCGGATGCTGCATGGCCTCCAGCGTCGAGGGCAGACGGATTGTCCTGATGCCCCCTCTTCAGGCCCTTTTGTTGGAGTGGGTGCTGCAGAGCAAGGCGGAGTTGACTTTCTCGGTGGATCCCGCGAGGGACACCTTCGAGCGCACCGGGCCCGGGGTGTGGACTGACAACATTATGAAGTGAGCCCCCCGCCCTCTTGATGCACTCCGTCGAGGGCTGCACTGTACTTCAGATTGAACTCTTGATGCACTGGGTCGAGGGCTGAACTGTACTTCAGATTGAACTCTTGATGCACTGGGTCGAGGGCTGGAACTGTACTTCAGATTGAACTTGATGCACTGGATCGAGGGCTGAACTGTACTTCAGATTGAACTCTTGATGCACTGGGTCGAGGCTGAACTGTACTTTAGATTGAATTCTTGATGCACTGGGTCGAGGGCTGAACTGTACTTCAGATTGAACTCTTGATGCACTGGGTCGAGGGCTGAACTGTACTTCAGATTGAACTCTTGATCTGCCGGTGGGGAGAGCGGGGATCCCCAGGGGAATAGGGAGGCTTACCCCCCCTAGGGGGAGAACGGGGGTCCCCAGGGGAATAGGAAGGGAATGAGGGAATATGGCATGAGATGTTGACTGAGGTATCGCGAAGCAATTGGCATGCGACGTCAGGCAGGTTTCACACGGCATGAGACGTCAGGCAGGTTTC
>LGRX02019592.1:0-12673 GCA_001247695.2 Cymbomonas tetramitiformis | reverse complement strand
CGCCACCACCACCGCCACCGCTCCCCGCTACTCCGCCGCCGCCACCCCCATCAACGCCCGCTTTGCCGTACAGCTTACCTCCCGCACCGGGACCATTATTACCTACACCGTGGGGACATGGAAATTACGACCGTGTGTGGAGATTTTACCCCACGTGCCTGGACTGGCATGATGGCTGCACCTTTAATTATATAAATATTAGTTCAAGTCACGATATGAAAACTTTAAGTACCCCCCAACAACTGTACGAGTATTGCCCAAACGCTTGGGCAATGAACTTGAAGGACGCGGTCACATGGTACCCGAGAGCGTACATGCGTGCGAACACATCCGGCGTACCGGTGATGGCTCAAAGTGATTTTTACACGGAAAACGGCAAGGTCAGGCTGTGCAACTCGAGCAAAGAGCTACACGCTTACTATTACAATCAGATTCACTTCACAGGATCCGCCACACCGAATTACTGCGATGCCACTTTGTGTATG
Source organism: Cymbomonas tetramitiformis (assembly GCA_001247695.2). NCBI lineage: Eukaryota > Viridiplantae > Chlorophyta > Pyramimonadophyceae > Pyramimonadales > Pyramimonadaceae > Cymbomonas > Cymbomonas tetramitiformis. Next base: position 12,188 of record LGRX02019592.1, on the reverse strand, counting down.
TACCCGGATTACGACGCACAAAACTGTGATTGCAATGACCTCAAGAACACCGTGGAGGAGAGCTGCCCTGAGGACACCTCCTACGTGTGCTGCACGCTCATGAATCAAAACGGCAAGACCTGCTACTGCCTGGGCCATACCGATTACGCGACTAACAACGGCGCGGCGATCCGCGACGCGGGCGTCAATGTGACCAACGGCCTGCCGGTGTGTCAGAATGACACCGCGTGCAACGCCGCTGCATGTTTTGCACCGTCACCACCGCCGTTGGTTTTGCCACCTTTGCCACCACCGCCAACGCCGCCGACGGCCTCGCCATCAACGGCATCGCCGACCTCGACACCCATCCGAATCACGCTTTACCCGACGACGGAGCATATCGTGACCGCAACGCCCATCACCATCACCCCACCGTCACCACTATCGCCACCCCCACAACCGACAAGCGCTGATCCGGATAATTTTACGTCGTGCGAAACAGTCATCAACTGCGAGTACAATAACACGAAAGGCGAGATTTACCGCATCAGAAACAACGCTAATACGTTGGGTGAAGGGGAATGCGACCACGCGTACGCTATGGACGTGCAATCAAAAAAACTTACCGATGACTCTAACGATAAATACGTATTTATTTACGCCAAACCTAGTGAATTTGGTAACGTGGGGACTTGCATCGACTATCACACGTATTCCAATCCTCCAGGATCGTATTCCACGTATTCGGTGTGCGATGCGCGATCGTGCGTGTACCCGGATTACGCAAATACGGTATGCGACTGCGGAAGCCAGGACATCCTTAATGCGATTCAGGGCATCAATGACGTTACGGGTTGTACGTCGTACGCATCGCAAACTAATGGCGGCAACAGCAATTGCGTTTGTTGGCAAGACAAACTAACGCCAGGGTGGTGGTGTTCTGACGTGTCTGGAATGTCGGGTCAGTACCCGGCAAACGTGACGGAAGTAAAAAACGGTAGCCAATGCGACGCGACAACGTGCAACGAAGAACCGCGACACCCGAGACCGCCACCCCCGACGCCACCTTTATCACCACCGCCTCCCAGTCCACCGTGTCCACCGGCATCACCTTCACCTCCTACACCACCGCCGTACCCGCCGCACCCGCAGTCACCACCGCCGTGCCCGCCCGGTGTAAGACCCACCGAGCCGTATCTGGTGCATCAATTTTGGGACCCCGGAACGTCCACGATCAACAACGTCGATAAGGCCGAGTACGTCAACGAGTTTATGTCCGCGCGCTCCATGGGCTACAACGGCGTGTCCGGCGTGGGTATCGACGCGCGGGGCAATTTCGTGGACGAGTCGAAATATTACAAGCCGATCCTCAAGGGGTACGGCATACAAACCAAGGACGCGATGCTGCGTTGGCCCTTGACATACCCGGCGGGACACCCCGCGCACGAGTCTGGGTGGGGGGTGCTCGGCAACACCGCGAATTGGAGGGAATACGTGGCGCAATTCACCCCAATCGACCTGACAGCGCTGGATGGGTATGACCAGGTGAAGCATAACCGCTCGGTGCTGGTGGTGGAAGCGCCCGACACCATCCAGACCGTTCCGGTCTATCTTTCGAACACCGTTACCCGTCTTTTGGGCGTCGTCGTGCGGCGCGGAGGCGTGCTCTTTATGGACGACGTCGACAGCGAGCTCGACTTGCATTTTATGATTGTGGAGAGCGGCGGGCTGTTTCAGGCCGGATCGCGACATTCCGCGGCGCATCGTTTCCAAAGCCACCTCGTCATTCAGTACGAGCACGAATACTGGGTGGACGCGGGCAACGCCCCGCTGACCGCCAGTCAATACTCCGTCGAGGTGCTGCACCCGGGAGTCAAACTGGAACCCACCAACGTGGTGTATAACGTGAAAATCAACCAAACCATGACGACCTACAACGTGTCTAAGCAGGTTCGAGATTTCACGGGCAGCCTCGGCAACAACTACGGCGTGGCCAAAGGATTGGCCGTCTTCTTCAACGGCAACTACCAGCTCAACTCGGTGGTGCCGGGACGGGTGCCGTACGCGGGCACGTGGAACGTGGATCGCACTTGTCCCAGCGATCAGAACTGCCATATGGACGTACGCGAAACCGTCCGCGAGGCGGAGGCCCCGTTAACCGAGGACGAGGACGCGTATCACGTCGCCTTCGAGTACCCGATGACATGGGCGCGTCTGGGCCGCCCGCACCACACCGGGGATCGATACTTGGTCCTGAACGTCAAAGATTGCAGCAACGACGGATGGCAAGCCGGTGACAGGGTCGTGCTGACGGCCGCGTCCGCGCAGTTTGCGGACTCGGAAAACAGCGTTGTCGGCGCACCCCGCATTTGGATGGACCACGACAACAAGACCAAGGCGCACCGCGACAACGTAGACGCGTTGAATAAATACAAGGACTATTTTACAAACGATAATACGGGCGTGGAGGTGGTCACCCTCGCTGGCACGGTTAACAAAACCACTTTTATGCTAAAATCCCCGCTTATGTACGATCACTACGTCGGGATAGAGCGATTGAGCAACCTGCATCAGCAAGCGGATGTGCACGTCGGCACCCACGCGGCGCTTCTGACGCGGAGGATCGTCGTGCGCAGCCGGTTCAGCGGGGGCGGCGGTGGATGCAACAACCTGGCCTCCGAGGCAGCAAACCCGCGCAACGGCGGGGAGGGATTTATAGTCGAAAATAAAGAAGAAGATAGCGCGGATACGAGTACTCCCAGCAACACCGACATAAGCGGTTGCATGAACAATCCAAAAACGACGAGGACGCTGTATCCGCCGAAGCCCTCGTGGCTTCACGACACCAGCGATTTTGAAGCGGGTTGCAACACCTTGTTCGGCGCGGAGCAGAAGTTCAGGTACGGCGCGTCCGTGTCGCTGGACGGCGTGGAGATGAAGCAATTGGGTACCGCGCCAAACTTCGGTCGCCTCGGCACGTACGGCGTGCACTTTCACGTGGCGGGGTACCCTCGCAGCTTCACCGGGTACTTGCGGAACTCGTCGCACACGCGCGAGCTGCGCGTGGTGTCCTCTAGCATCTGGATGTCCCTGGCGCGGTACGTGGTGGTGCACGGCACGATGGAGACTCTGATCAGGAATAACGTGGGTTTCTTGGGGTACGGCTCCGGCTACTTCTGCGAGGATGGCACCGAGCTAGACAACGTCTTCGATCACAACACCGGCATATCGACACTGTCGACCATCGCCAACCCGTACTGGAACCCGGCGCCGGTATTCAGTTTTGTAGCCACCGACTACTCCGTCATGTCGACGTTCTGGTTCAAAAACAACATGAACAGCATGTCGCGCAACCTCGCTTGCAACAGCCCGGCGCCAGTCCTCGGCGCGTGGTACGTGCCACAAAAGACCAACGTGATGCGCGGCCCGTCCACGATATGCATCGGCAGCAAAAAGTTGGATTTGCCCGGGATGTCGCCGCACGATATCGCGAACGCGCGTGGATCGACCGCGCTGAAAGGTCTGGACGGATGCGACGTCACAAAGCTCGGCCACGTTAACGGTCCCTCCTATTGCCACACGGCCGACGATTGTCGCTGCCTATCCGGATTCGAGTACGACCCGACGATACGTTCCACCGGAGGTCAAGGTAATACCGTGTGCTACATCCCGGTCAACTTCACTTTCCGTTTTGTGAATAAGGACGTATGGCCACAGGATCACTGCAACATGTACTCCTCAGACGCTGTATCACCGCTATATTTTAACGTCGAAAACGTGTTTTATTCCATGTCGGGATTTTACAGCGAGTTTCCGGAGATGCTTCGGACGAACAATCAAGGATACATGCTGGGCACGGAACCGGCATACGCTTTTCAAAGCTGCACGTACAATCATAGTCGAGGACAAATTTTCCCAACGTTTTGCTCGGTTCTGCTGCCGCGCGACGGGTGGAACGGCTGCACGGATGTCGTCGGTCAGGGACAATACATGCGTACCATTTACGAGAATACCGCGCCTGGTTATTCAGATATCGAATTTCCAGGCATGAACGCTTCGTACATGCAGAATTGCTCGGTGCAAACCGGCAGTACATGTCAAAGCGGCTTTTCGCCATCAGACGGGCATGTCACGGTACCCAAGATATTTTCCGCGTTGCTACTGTGGCGTACGGGTGCTGAGTACAACCAACTATACATGGGCGCCGTCTGGACAAAAGACACGCCTCCGTGGTGCTTGGGCTGCGCCTTGCTCACTGGCGTAAACCCGTACAAAACGACACACACTCATGTGCAATACGATACCAAAGGGTTTCAATACCAAAGCACGCAGATGATTTACGGTTTCGATATGACCGGTCCTCCACGAATCATGCCCGGTATTTACGCGGTGTACGACAATCTCTTGTTAAAGGGTTCCATACCCCTTCACGCTATCGCACGCACGCGCGTTAACCGTATGGCTGAGGAGGTCGTAAAAGATTTGTGTACCCTTCGTCACGTAAATTACGCACCCGTTGAGACTGTCGTAACACAGTGCCGGTGCGCGTTGTCCTTGACGTTCAAGATACGATAGGACTCGCGCCGCATTCAAATTACGGTCGACCACGCGTACGGCAGGCGCTTTCAGCTGCGCGTCCAGCAACACACCGCCGTCGGGCCATAATCCAATCAAGGCGTAAACGATATTGCACATCTCTTCCGACGGTGTCGAGTTGGTCCACGATTCGTTAATTGTCACGCCCATCGTGCCAAGCAGCCCGCCCACTGGTTTTGAATATATACACAACCCACGTATACAGCGTCCTACAGTCACACCAATTTTTTTTGTGCGCCCTTCGCCGATCGGTGATATACGGTTTTGTGCATCGTGTACGTGTGTGTACGAGCGACCGCACCCAACGCATTATGGATTTCGCGGAGTGGAAGTTAGCTTTTCAAAACGGTTCCGACAACGAGCGCACCGAGGATCCCGGACGCGGTGTAAAAACGGTCAAGGCGCACGACATGCACTGGGAGCTTGTGCACACCGGCACCGTTTTCGACGACACCAAGACGATAGAACTGCTGACGAATGTCACCGACCAGGACCGTTTGCGTAAAATTGAACTGAGCTGGGCCAAGCGCGCGGTGGCTCCGAAATACCGCAACAATCGCCTGCACGAGAAGTACCGTAACCACATCTGGATAGGGTTTCTTTTGGTGCGCGGCAGTGAGCGCGTCTGCCAGACCGCGCACTACATGACACAGCATTTTTACAAGAACTACTACAAGGCGTGCGCTGCTGGTACAAACTCGAAGGGCATCGCCATACCGAATTTGTAAATAAGGGTCGACTGAGCATCGCAGAATACTTGGCCAACGATAAGGTGTTTAAGACCTACACCTTTCGTATCGGCGCGGCGAAATTAAGCGAATTTTTACATGCCGATGGTGTAAAAGCCACTGGCCACGCTTGGCTCGACCGGGATTTGCGTTCGGGCGTAGCTAATGCCCGGTGGGACACAACACCACTAACAGACGAATACAAAAAAACAGATAGTTTTAAAGTGCGTAAATTTCTAACAAACACTTACACGGCCGAAGACCGCGCTAGGACAACACTTCGGTTGGTTTTGGAACACTTGGAGGCCGAGCTTGGCAGTATTGTAGATGATACAAAACGTTTGGTGAGAACCTCTTTCAGGAACAGCAAGACCCTAACACAAACCTTGTGTGAACTTTATGACGACGTAGACCACGACACAGGTTTCCAGTATAAATCTTTATTCAAAAACGAACCTCTAGATGTTGAAACTCAAATACGGGGCGTGCCTAAAGGTCCACCCTTCAACATAGATGATCGCCTTGCGCTAAATTTTATGAATAAAATCAATCGGACCAATGTCAGGGTTCTGGGTATTACATGTGTGTATAATGTAGATGCTGCCGCCACGGAGACTGCAGCGCCTGATTATACGCGTTACGTTTATATGTATTTTTACTTAATGCGTAAGGAGGCGGTATTATATCAAAATTTTAATGGGAGTGCAAATCACGAAACAAACATATACGAGTGTATGGAAGTAAAACTACCGACAGCGGCTGTCGACGCAGACGCAGATGACTATGCGCGCACGTGTTGGTTACTCCAAGTTCCAAACGCGTTTGATTACGAAACACACAAGGATAAGGAAGCAACCGAAGCTCCTGCTATATACATACACGACACCGCAACGTTAAACGAGGCTGCGGACTATCTCATGTGTGAAAACGATGCACATTACGCAACCATGCGCGAGGAAATCATCGACTTGTATCTTTTTACCGAAGACGAACTAAGAAAAGAAGACCCTCCCCCGACTGAAGCCACCATAGCTAAACTTAATGAATGTCGTCTGATGAGGAAGGACCTGAGGCAGCTCAAGCTGGCGCGGCAGCAGCTGGTGAAGCAGCAACTGATGAGGCAGCAACTGTTGAGGCAGCAGCTCGTGCAGCTGTGGCTGGTGCGGCAGCAGTCGGTGCGGCAGCAGTTGGTGCGGCACCAGTTGGTGCGGCACCAGTTGGTGCGGCACCAGTTGGTGCGGCACAAGTTGATAATGAGACAGCAAAAATACCGGACCCTAAAGAAGAACCCGTACGTATAGATTTAACTAAGGACTATACTGGTGAGTTTATTTGTGAGTCACATAGATAAAGTGTTGTCTGATTTGTGAGTGCGTTTGACCGCCTCGTGCAGAGACAGGTGTGAACGTATCGTTGTTGTGCTGTGTGGTTTTTTATCGTATGGCATCACGCACAGTGCTAGGTTATTCAGATAGCCTATTTTTAAGTTTGAAGAATAGGAAATTGCCTGCAACGTAAGTGTTTTTGACTCCTTCGTCACAGGCACCACAAAAAGGAAACACTCGTTTCCAACAGCTGCGCGTTTGGTAATTTATACACGTGTTGAACGCCACCTTGAAGTACCGCCAAATACCCGCATACCTCCGCTTTGTCGTCCGACCGGGCATTGCTCATCCACGCCGGCAGTGTGTCGCTGTACTCGGTCGTCGCAAACCCGGATGGATGCTTGATGAGCATGCTGTGCAGAACGCACGAACGTCGTTCAAGATTGGGTATCGCCGTGGCCTCAAAATATAGCCCCTCCGGCAGGTTGATTCCATCGCAATCTCGGATTCGCTGCAACTGGGCACGTCCCGCGATGAGGTTGTAAGCCTTGATCGCGTTGGCGTGACGCTCGATTAGATTTTCAAAGGCGTGAGCGGCGTCAGTCCGCGCAACACCCAAAGCCATTCGAGGCGCGTAGTCCTGCTTGGACGCCACGTTGTCAAGCCATTCGCGTACACGCAGGAGCATACCGTGCGCCTCATCGCGCGAAGTCGCATTCGTATTTGTGGTGGCGTTTTCCTGCGTCGGTGTGGACAATTGAATATTGAGAATGTTAATCTCATCGATAAGCGATGAGTGCCATTCGTTTTCATGTTTTTTTACATGCTCGACGAACATGTCCTTGCACGCTGCCGCAAATTCGTCGCGCAGGCCACGGTGTGTTTTATCAACGGTGCTGTAGACAGAGTGAAGCTCGTCCATAAACTCGTGCGTGATCTGATCGTGCCAGCTCAAAAGTCCGTAAACAACGTCGATTAGGTATTCACTTTTGTCGTCCGCGAACATTACCTTCAACCAGCATCGTGCGAACTTATTGGTTTGGTCATTTGGCGTAGTTGGGTACGCCTCAATGCTGGCCAGTATGAAATTCGCGCACGCGTATGATCCGATCGATTTTTGCGTTTCCTGGATCATATCAAGCGTACTACAGAGGTACCTAAAACGCTTAACGTAATCACGATGCGATTGCATGAACCAGTTTTCTCTGAGTTTTGAATTATTTTCGCCGTTGTATATAAAGGTGAAGAAATTGGTAATTTCTTTCTCGACTGTTTCATATTCCGACGCGTCTGTTGTTAGTTTTTCAGTTTTTTTCAGTTTCTGTAGTCGCTCGTCTATTTCACCGATCGAAACGATACCTACAGGCGACGTGTGCAGGGTGATAACTGCGCCTTCAGGATTTTCGGCAGTTTTTGTGCGTGAGTATTCAAACAGGTCGGACACGGTCTCGAGCCTTTTGGGAATTTCCTTTATTTCAATATTATACTCAGCACAAAATTTTTCAAATATTTCTGCATAGAAATCATCCTTACATGTTTGAGTAAGGTATTTAAAGTACTCTGCATAAACTGGATTAATTGGGTCATGACCAGGATCGTAATATGCATCGTCGTCGTCGGAAAAGTTACCTTTTTCGGCATGCTCATCCATTATTTTGGATTCGGCGTCGTTGGCGTTTACGTACTTTGTTGACATGTGGAACGACATCGCGGTGGGTCACGTGTTCCGATACGCGCCCGCTGTTATTTATACTGCGCGACACGCCTATGTGGACACCTCCCCGTCTTCGTACATGATGCGATCTATCTGCCGACGTACGGCGTTGTTGGCGTGCGTCAGCGTGTTGCTGGTGTGCGCGTGGCGCTCGACGCGGTAGGGCTCAAGACGTGCCTTTATCTCTTGCCACGCCGTCGCGACAGTCTGCGTCGTGCGACACCCGGTGATGATGACGTTGCCTTGGTAGAAGACGGTCGCGCGCGTGTTGTTGTCGCAGCTCAGCGAAACACGCAAACCGGGAAACAGTTCGGGATTGTACTGCGCGCTGATGGCGTTATCCTTTGCGAATTTGTCAATGTCGATGTAATCGTGAAGATCGTCGTGCGTCACGATATTTTGAACAGCGGTGTGAAGTATGTGCACGCTATCGTGCAGATAAAGCAATACGCGGAGACAGAAGTTGATGCCGAACTGCGCGTCATGCACGCAGGTCGCGCCTATGCATACGCACTTCCCGGTTTTGAACAGGAGCAAAGTGCAACGCGGGTTACTGATACGCAGCGAGGCCGCGGCGAATACCGTCGGTCGAAAATCCGCGCCGGTCATCCGCGCAAAACGTATAAGATCGATCTCCATGTTAAACGCGGCCGTCATCACCACGTTGACGATGCGCATTTCGGTACGCGTGATAGGGGGGCGGACGCGGGTGCGAGTATATATAGATTTTGTGCCGGCGACGGCGGTCAGCGGTAAAATTATAAAACCGCGCGCTAACCGGCATGTACGCGATAATTACGAGCCACATCTGGTTCGCGCGCACCCGCTTGCACGACCTGATAAGCGCGTACCGACTGCGGAATCGTTCCGCGACGATAGAAGTGAAGAGCGATGCCGACGGCGATCTGGTGCGCGTGATGCGCGTGCGTTTGGGCGCGCGCGTGTACGACCAAACGACCTCCAAGCTGACACCTAAGGTGATCGGGGAGGGTGCGTACGGGGTCGTGTACCGCATTCACGGACGTGGAAGTCAGGTGGCGCTCAAGTGGGTGCGCACCATGGATCGGGACACGGCGTTTCGAGAGTGCATAGACACCTGCGCCCGATTTGGCGCGGACTCCGGAGTTTTACGTTCGCGCCCCCTGCACCTCAACGTGCAGGACCAAGCGGGCCTGCCCGTGCCTCGCTGCGCGCTCGACGGCGACCGCTTCGTGCACCGGCATCCAACAGCGGAAATGTTTTCGTGTTTTTGCGTATCGGAGCTTTGCGTTGGAGACCTGCGCACGCTCCTGGAGGACGCGTCGCAAACGTGGACGGACGATAGACTAATGGGATACGCGTATTCCGTGCTGTCGGCCCTAAGCGTGCTGATGTCGCGACAGTACTGTCACACCGATCTGAAAATGAGCAACGTGCTCATAACCAAGAACGACACCGCGGTGCTCGGCGACGTCGGCAGCATCTGCGCAAGATCCGTGGCGCGCAGCAACCCGTGCACGTTCCCGTCACCGCGCGCCCTTATCGACGAACCGGAATACACCGACGTCGACGTCGTGTGGAGCATCGCAATTTTGATCATCGAAATCTTATACACGGTGACATGCGCGTACACGCATCGAAACGGCCTGTACACGGACCTGCGTCACGAAAACCTGCGAAACCACACCGGATGCCCGCATTTGCGGGTCGACTGTTTGCACAACCACAGCGTCCGCTGCGCACAGCAGGTGGCTGATTATCCGCGTCTACGCGCGCTGTTGAAACGATGCGTCGACATGAGCCGTACAGGGGAGTGCGATCTGACGCTCCTGCACGGCTAACCGATAAGTGCATGTCGCTGCAGCGATTGCTCGCCCGTAAATTTAACATACACACATCTATATACACGGTCCGGCGCCTTAAGGCTCCACTAATCCACGCGGTCGACGGTGGCGCAGCACGCCCCCCTGCTGTAAGAGCCACAAATCGTATATGCCGGCGCCAGTTTCGATGGTCACCACCGAATTCCTTCCATAACGCAGCTGTCCTCCGACATGCGCGTCGCCAAAATGCCGGACGCGAACGCCGCATTCTGTGAACTGGTGCACGCAAAAAGCGGGGTGCGTCGCGTCACACTCGCGTATCAGCAAGTCGTCGTCCAAAAGCATACCCGTCGCGGCCTCGACGAACTTAAGCGGTCGCAGGTTACCCGCAACGATCGAGACGCCATGCATTCCGGGTTTTCGATTTAGACATACGTACTCCCGCGTCTCCACCATCGGCAGGCGAACGGCGAACAGGTCATGCAGGGTCGCCGGCGTCGCGTCGTTGAGGTGCAAACCGAAGTAATCCTTGCACGCTTGTTTTACGACCTCCTCTAAGTGCAGCACTTGCGCGTTCCTCCTGTGCCGGGCGTTCAAAAACATTAGAGGGCGCGCCGCATCTTTGATAAGATCGCCAACGTCGAACCTTCGACACCCATCGATCATAAGTTTCGTCGGCGCTTGCGTCGGTAGGTAGACGGAGTTGTGATCCTAAGTTGTGCTTGACAAACATAACTAAATAAATTTCACATTAGTACGTGGCGAATCCATTCTCACTCATCGCGATAGATGTTCGTCAAAGCGTGCGTACTGGACAAAAACATTGAGGAGTTGAGCAGACCGGTTGAGGATTATAAGTCCAATTCCGTTAAGCAGGGCCACTCCGTTTGCATTAAAAACAAGCCCCAAAAATCGGGCTCCCCATCGCCACCTATGATCCTCCAAAGTAGCTTAAGGAGGGGAGGAAGGGTTGGGTGCACTATATCAGGCCGAGAATCGTGCGATTATAAATCGTTAAATCGTGGGATCATCGTTCGCCAAAGCGACGACGGCTAGCGCAAATAATCCGTAACGTAGACTTCGGATGCTTTGAATCGTCTAGCACATACATGATAACGTGTGGATCAATCAGTAATCCAGCGTAGGATTGTATCGCGAAAACGCTCTTCATTGAACCTTGGAACGTCACTCAACGATACGATTTCCGGAAAGGTGGGCTGCATCCTAAGGACTGTATGGCTAAATGCCTAAGGTGAGGGACTAAAGTGGACTCAGTTCCCCCCAATAACCTAAAAACACCATGAGGGACGCCTCAAATCGGTGTAAGAAGACTGGTACCAGCAAGAAGCGACAACAACAAAGACATCAAAGACATATACAAAGGTATGCCCGTTGTGAGGTCACAACTCTCTTAAGAGGGGAGATCTGTCAGGGTTATGACCGATGACATATGTGTCATACATGTCATACGTGTCATACCTGTCATACATGTCATACCATGTCATGTCATGTCATATATTATTATGACAGTCGGTCATGTCATATATTATTATGACAGTCGACAGTATGGTCGATCATGACTGTACAGGTCGAGTCGCGTCATACATTTATGACAGTCGTCAGTACGGTCGACGATGACTGTACATGTCGCCAGATGATTATGTCATATCATCAGGCATCCCTGTCATCGAGAGTTCGTATGATTGAACTCGAAGATGGCAAAGCAAAGATACATCTTGGAAACAAACCAAGAACCATCTTTAGCTTTCAGCATGCGCAGAACTCGCATGTGCAGCATGAACGAACTAGTCGTTACTACCATGCTGGTCGTTCAACCTACGTCTCGGGTTCACAACCCAATGGCGGTACCATCTAAGATGATGGGTGACGTAGGTATAAAAGTGAGGAAGCGTTGTGCTTCAGCAGATCCTCTTACAGAGACTGCACTCACAAACCCGCTCATCCGTTCACCTGCATTGCTGTCCAACTTTGCAGTGTTTCATTGTATATTGATAATATATTCACGGCGCTTGCGCTTGTATCT
>LGRX02019591.1:0-29269 GCA_001247695.2 Cymbomonas tetramitiformis | reverse complement strand
ACATAAGGCAAAGTGTGTGGCTTTTCCGCTCAAGGGTCACTCTCTCCCCACATAAGGCAAGGTGTGTGGCTTTTCCGCTCAAGGGTCACTCTCTCACCACATAAGGCAAGGTGTGGCTTTTTCAGGAGGGTTGGGCTTCTTACCAATGAATCGCAGCACTACATGCGCCCAGCTCGGTCGGAATGCTTCCCACCAAGCTAGCAAGATTAACGTTCCTGCATCGAAGCATCACACTGAGAACTCACTTGGGAGATGAGTTCACCTTGCTGTCAAGAGCGGTATCATTGAGAGAGTGAAAAGGAGTGCTCGTTATCTTTCAACCATGGATCTTAAAGCGGATTCAAGATCAAATTTCGAACGGAGACAACGACCAGAGTGCAAGCCTACCCGGCCCAAGCGGAACTCGGATAACTGCGGTCCAGCGAGGCCAGTGGAAGAGGCAACCGGAACACAAGACCGGCCGTAGGTCCTCTGGTGGATGCGCATCCGGAAGTCATCCGCCAGCAGCAGAGCCCTCTTTGCGTTGCCCCGCATGCCGCATCCTCGTGATGGCCCGGGTTATCTCCGGACTGACACCAGTGCAGGGAAAGAAATTCGGGAAGGTGGGATCCTCACAAATGTGTCATGGCCGTTAGTGCCGAAAGCTGCCACGGAATAGTTCCGGACACCGAGGTGTCGTACAAGGTGCTACTCAATTTGTGCACCATTCCCACCCCGATCCTCTAGCTTTAAGGTCACTCCTCAGCGCCATCATACCCTCCATAAGCAGCGTCTGAGCATCCCAGCAGGGCACTAGCTAGGCATCATAGAGCCACAGAGCGTTTCGTACACATCAAGGCACCGCAGGCAGCAACAGTTTCTGCGCTTCGCCACTCAGCCGGGGCTTGAGGCCCTGCTTTGGCACATCCTTAGGGAGTCTCAGCAAAAGAAAGGTGCCAGTTTCAAACTTACAAGTATACCACGGCGCTCAGCTTCCCAAGTTCTGAGGGTATGCTTCCAGTCAGACTGTTCTTCCCGAAGGCCGCCCTGCAGACCCATCCAGGAGGAGCTATGAGGAGATATGCGAGTGAAGGATGTGGAGCAGCAGGATGTGGGCCGCAGGCGGCTTGGCAGGGCTAAAGTAGCAGGATTACGCAATTCAACACCTTACCACCATTTGCTCGTCTTTCACAGGGGATGCACACTTGAGACACAGTGATATCCCTGGGAGAAAGTGGTAAGATTAGTACAGCAAGTCACAGCCTGTAAGATAACGGGCCAAATAGCTAGTGGCTGGGACACTCTTACAGATCCTTTCAGAACGATTCGATCTACAGCGGGGCGGCAAGCCTGGGTTTCAGACCAGGGTACTTCAGGAACTGTTGCTTCTGGGGAAAATATGCAAGGGACTACTTTTTTATACTTCTCTTAAGCTATATCACGGAGAGTCAGCCCCGGCTGTTGTCTTCACGAAAGATTTCCTCCAAGTGGTTGGTGAATTTCGGGCTGTGTGTTGGTCACACCAATTCGATGAATACTTACTTGCTTACTAGACGGGTCAAGCTCCCCAGCTCGGTCGGCACCTTGCCTGTCAGCAAGTTCGAATATAAATTTCTGTGATGCCCGTCCTCCCCACGCACACCTGGCCTTACGAAACCCAGGAATAGCAACTCCACGCCATGGAGCGATTCAAGACACTGCCAGGCATGCACGCAGTACAGCGGTGAGTCTTAGTGGTTTTCAATTTGGGTCCTGTAACCTCGCAGTGGCTTACTTATGTCATAAGCTCGCAGTTTATGTAACATTACTATTAGCCAGGACAAGCCCGGACGTGGGCATCACATCATACTTACAGTTCTGTTAGCCGGGTCAAGCTTCCAAGCTCTGTCGGTATGGTGCCGACCAAGGTGTTCGAATAGAAGTTGCTGCATTACCCCCCACCCTCGACTGCCTCTTAAAGCCGTTCTGCGGAACGTTTGGATGTGCACTATGATAGCGTTCGACAACACTTACATAACAAGTTCTAAGGCCGCAATTGTCCAAGCTATGACGATGAAAGACGTCAAGGTCAGGAAGCCAGGATTTACAGCTTTTCAAAAGAGTGTAAACGCTAAGAAAAATTATAAAATGTACCCAAACTGCATCCAAAAGCGATTCTCACACACGATTCTCACAGGCAAAATTCGGAGTTCTCACTCACAGCTTGGTCAACTCCTGCACAGTTCCGAGCTCAGTTGGGATGGTGCCCGTCAGCGTGGACGACGATAAGCTCCTGCTCGGAATACAAGGCACCACGTCAACCTGATGAACCACCACTCTAATAACTGTCTCACTGCAAAATGCTTCCATGTTTGCCCCTTCTAGAAGGTCCCTGGATGTCGGGCACTCTAGGCGCTGTGAGCACATACGGCACTTGATGCATGCAGGAATTCCCTGTGCACGTTTAGCCTAATGTGCTGAATGTGTCATCATTCTCTATCGAAGAGTTGCAAACGACAAACATCTCAGCTAGTTATTCATCCTAAAAGGGCTTTGCACGCTTATGCATCAAGGAGAAACTGCTTGCAGTCGGCCTCAACCTCTTTCTTCACATTCACGTGACTCATAGAACCCAAGTCCTGCACCCTTATTGTTGCTGATATATCTTTTCGAAGTTTTTGAAACTGGCAATGCCCCGGAATATGGATCTAAGCAGCCCCAGGCACGTGCACAAGCATACTGTAGTGTCTGGACTGCAATAACCTCAGGTTGCTGCGGCCTACCTCCTTCCACATCCCTGGAAATTTAAGATAACAAACCGAAGATACACGAGGGCATGAAGAGAAAACACGAGAGTAAAGAGGACTAAGAAGAGGACACTTACAAACTTGTACACGAAGCACTCAAGCAACTGAGATAGTTGGAGTTCTCACTCAATAAACCTGGGAACCACCGCCCGTTAGAAAGTCTTCAGCGGAAAACGACAGGCTACAATTGAATCTCGGAGGCTCGCATTTCGGTTCACCGTATCCTTGCGACCAACACGTGAGTCAGAGGGCAAGTTCATCGTGAAGAACTAACAACGAAAAGGTTACCTGCTTGCGCAGGCACCATCCTGGCAACTACCATGCATAACGCAAACGCCAGAGTTAGGCGCATACTCAGCCTGTTTGTCGCAGGCATGGTAAGTGCGACGGTTTGATGAGGGTTTGTCACTGGTGGGTCGATGTCGCTAAGGCGGGCCGAGATAAAGCCGAGCACTGTCCAAATGAGTTTCGACGCTGCTACCACCAGAGTAAGCGTGTAGTGTTCTCCTTACGAAGTGGACACTTGTTCAACACATGCGCAGACTCTTAGGCATATCTCGGAAGCCATAGCCGAACACATGCTTCCTACTAAGTGCCTCCAAGAGAACGTGCCATTGTGCCATCCCCGATTTCATCTGTGCGACACAGAAGAGTTTGTAACTCGCGAGGGCTAAGGGCTGATAAACGTTACATTCGTCACATGCGATATCTTAACCCCAGTGCTCTTTCTTCGCCCAAACCCCAAAGCCATAAACCCATAAAGCTGGCAAAACGCGGCATACCGATACGTGTCACGCGAATGAACTGGCGATGTCATCATTATCGTTTGGTGGTCGTGACTACACTTGTCATATTTTTAAAATTAATTATTGGGGGGGTTTAAAAAGTTTTAAATTTTTTTAAAATCTTTTAAAAACTGAAAATTTTGTAATTTTTAAGGGTAGGGTGCCGTAAGGTTTCAAACCATTTTTCTGGAATTAAATTTCATAACAAAATCCATATTTAACCGATACATAAAAGTAACTAACTTTCAAAAAATCTTAGAGGCGAATTTTGCAACATGACCCCCTATTTTTATTGGTTAGGATCCAAGAATGGTTAGTCAACGTGGTATAAAAAAAACCTCAGGAAAAGTTATGGCGTCATTTTCGAGAAATATTTTTTTATAAAATCAAATAGTGATAATTTAGTATATGCAGTCGATACATAAATTCTAAAAACAATTTAAATAAATCTACGCCATAACTTTGTCTGAGGTTTTTTTTATACCACGTTGACTCACCATTCTTGGATCCTAGCCAATTAAAATAGGGGGTCATGTTGCAAAATTATGCGCTATAAATTTCAACAAGTGGCAGCTTTGCAATGAAAATTTAATTATGTTAACTATGGAAATTGTGATCAATACTTTTTAATTCGTGAGATCACGGCACCCTACCCTTTATAAGGTAAAATAAATCAACCATGTAAAATAATTAATCTTTGAAGAATAATTATTTTAATAATTATTAATAATAATAATAATAATAACTCGAGGCAACAGAAGCTCAGGGCGCAACCAACGATGAAACGAGTGATAGCTTTGTGAATACGCAAAATCTCAAACTGTGAGCAACTATCCGAAAAAGATGAAATAGGCCGATGCCCTGCACATTTGCACTTGTGTAAAGGCTTCCCCTTCTTGTTAGGGCTAGATAAAGAAGCCCTCAATATATCATACAAAAATACAAGTATATGCGTTGTGCTGTGGAACGGCAAACACAAGCGTCAGAATATAGCGGGATGAGTTGCAGAACTTCAGTGAGAAGATACTGCTGAAGCCCAACGCTTCGCTCATCTATACCATACGTCTCCCATCGCATAGATGGTACCGCCATTGGGTTGTGAACCCGAGACGTTGGTTGAACGACCAGTATTGTGGTAACGAATAGTTCGTTCATACTGCGCATGCGTGTTCCGCACATGCTAAAAAGCCAAGATGGTTCTTGTTTGTACTTCAAGATGTATCTTGCTTTGCCATCTTCGAGTTCGACATACGAACTCTCGATGACAGGGTTATTCAAGTCTTTCCTTGAATAATGACAGATGATGTGACTTATCATCTGGCGACATGTACAGTCATAGTCGACCGTACTGACGACTGTCATAATAATATATGACACGACTCGACATGACATGACATGACATGGTATGACATGTCTGACAGGTATGACACGTATGACATGTATTACACATATGTCATCGGTCATGATCCTGTATGGTATGACATGTCTGACAGGTATGACGTATGACATGTATGACACATATGTCATCGGTCATGACCCTGACAGATCTCCCCTCTTAAAAGAGTTGTGACCTCACAACGGGCATACCTTAGTATATGTCTATGATGTCTTTGTTGTTGTCGCTTCTTGCTGGTACCAGTCTTCTTACACCGATTTGAGGCGTCCCTCATGGTGCTTTTAGGTTATTGGGGGGAACTGAGTCCACTTTAGTCCCTCACCTTACAGTTCTTAGGATGTAGCCCCCTTTGAAGTTCGTATCGTATTTCAGAGTGACGTTTCAAGGTTCAATGAATTGCGTTTCGTGATACAGATTGACGCTGGATTACTGATTGATCCACACGTATCGTGCGTCAGAGTGACGATTCAAAGCAACGTTACGGATTATTTGCGCTAGCCGTCGTCGCTTTGCGAACGATGATCCCACGATTTAACGATTTATAATCGAACGATTCTCGGCCTGATATAATGCACCCAACCCTTCCTCCCCTCCTTAAGCTACTTTGGAGGATCATAGGCGGCAACGGGGAGCCCGTGTTTGTTTCCGGAGTTATTTCACCGGGGGCTTGTTTTATTGCAAAGAGAGTGGCCCTGCTTAACGGGATTGGGCTTATAATCCTTACCCGGTCTGCTCACTCTAATATGGTCTAGTACGCACGCTTTGACGAACATCTATCGCGATGAGTGAGAATGGATTCGCCACGTACTAATGTGAAATTTATTTAGTTATGTTTGTCAAGCACAACTTAGGATCACAACTCCGTCTACCTCAGTCGATATCTCCGATAGCTTCGGATGACTGGCCAAGAATCCGATGACAAACCACGGCTTTGGCAAAGGTAGCATTTAGCAGTTTTTATTTATCCACAGATATGATATCTCGCATGTGCGTATCTGTGCAAGGGTATGATTTGTACAAGGCTCACTACACCTTTAGCAAGGAAGGATCAATTTCCTGCTTCTATGCAACATAATGATAAAACATTAAGAGCAAGGTTATAGATGATCGACATGTATTAGTATATATTACAAGAAGTAAGGGCATGAGGCTTAATATAATGTTTAGCCTTCATAGGCAGCTATAATGTCTGCTGCATTGGTCAGCTCTGTGGCTTTGACCCAGGTGTCATGCTCAGGGCCGTAGCCTGCATATCGCACTAAATAGTATTTGACACCTCTAGTGAACTTATCCGAGAGTATATGTGATATCTCAAACAGTGGTTGCCCTTCTTCGGTGATCATCTGTGGCAGAGGCAAAGGTGCTTGGATCGAGTCATTGTACAGCTCTAATCTGGAAACAGGCTGTACCGGATGAATACGGATATCGAGGTCTCCGAAATCTAACTCGTATGCACGGCCATGGCTAAGCACTTTGGAAATGGTGAACGGCCCAATATATGGCTGCTTAAAGTGTCTGCCTGCCTCTGTCAAACCAGTCCATTGAATAAACTCGGTCCGTAAAAGAACTTTCTGCCCAACTGCAAACTGCCGAGGCATGTGAGTCTTATTGAATCTGGCTTGGCTAATTTCTGCTGCTCGGAAGATGTTGTCTACCGCGTTGGCATGAACAGCCGAGTACTGGTCAAAATGATCTCGAATAGCTCTTTGTATTGGAACAGGAGCTTCTGGCGGAATAGTAATTACCAGGTCATGAGGCGAAAGTGGTTGCGCCATCGAGTCGAGATAAAACGGTGAATAACCAGTTGATGATGCAGAAACTGTGTTGCTAATTGCAAACTCCACCAGAGGCAACTTGTCCTCCCACGAATTGGCTGAAGTATCATTGCAACAACACCTGTGGATGAAAAAATACCATCTAATCAGTTTATAAACCAGAGGATGGTGAAATCGAATCATGAATCAACAATTTGAAAAATACCTGAGGATATCCTCGATGAAGGCATGGCTCCTCTCATTGGCAGCATTCGATTGTGGATGGTGTGAGGACGTCATGGACAATCTCGTACCAGTAGATTTCCACAGTGTCTGCCAGAATGTAGAGGTGAATCTGGGGTCTCGATCTGAGATGATGTTCCTCGGAAGACCATGGAGCTTGAAGATATGCTGCATATAGATAGAAGCAGTATGCTGAGCTGTCCAGGTCATGTTGAAGGGAATGAGATGACATCGATGAGAAATTTGGCACATCACCACAAATATACTGTCGTGCCCATTAGTGGTGATAGGCAGGTCAGTGATCCAATCAAGAGATACATCTAGCCATTTTGTCTTAGGCACGGAATATCGTATATGTGCCTGACCATAAGGCTTGTGTCGCCTCGTTTTCTGGCGCTGACAAACGGGGCACTCCCGAATGTACTTGATGGCTGCCGTTGTCATTCCTGGCCAATAATACCGGCTACGCAGAAGATGAAGCATGCGATTTTTGCCTACATGACCAGAAATAGTGGTTGAGTGGCACTCATGAAGGAGAATGTGGCGAAGCTGTGTGATCTCACCGTCATCTGTGGGGACTTTAGCTGTTGGTGGAATGTACAGCTGTCTGCCATATATGGTCTTACGATAGATCAACCCCTGAATGAGCTCGAAGCTGTAGCTGCTGACTGACTGTGATGAAGTCGATGATGTCAGCTTAGCCAAAATAGTCTGTGCAAATGTATCACGATCATATTCGGATATAATGATGTCGTGTAGCTGATGAGCTGATGAAGAAGATATAAGAGCAATGAATGTAGGATCTGCAGATGGCATGACCTCGCTGATGTCCATGTGCTGAAGACAATCAGTGAGTTCAAAAAGTGCAGAGATACGAGTGAGTGCATCTGCGACCTTATTCTTATCGCCAGCAATATGCTCTATACGGAAGTTGTACTCGGAGAGCTCATCCAACCACCGTGCCTGTTTGGGGCTCAGTGTGGATTTGGTCTGGAAATAAACCAGTGGCTGATGATCTGAGCGTACAATAGTCTCAGGAGCTCCCAACAAGATGTGGCGAAAGAATCGGAAGCCCTCCACAATGGCAAATAGCTCGATCTCAGGAATAGGCCAACGTCTCTGTGTATCGGATAGAGTGACGCTGTGATAGCCACATGGCTTCATACCTTTTCCTTGATCCTGGAGTATCACTTGACCAACGTGTGTGCCTGATCCATCGACCTCCATAATAGATGGCAGTTTCTGATCTGGAAGCTGTAGTACTGGAGCGTTACAGATGGCACTTTTGAGGTTATCAAATGCCTGCTGCTGCTCAGATTCCCAGACAAACTCTGCATTATCTTTAAGGAGACGATTGAGCGGCTCGGCAACTTTGGAGAACTTTGGTATGAATCTCCTGAATTGACCGACCATGCCCAAGAATGACCGAAGGGATGACTTGCCATCTTTAGCCATACGGCGTAGAGGCTGTTTTCCAACGGTAGGACCATAAGACACTGGAGGCTGAATTGCCATAACTGCTCGGATTCTGTCTTCGATGATGGACACGCCTGCTTCAGAGATGTGATGTCCGATGAAGTCTATAGATCTGACGAACAACTCCACCTTGGAAGGCCTGATGAAGAACTGGTGTTCTCTGCAACGCTGGAGAAACTGTCGGACATGACTCACGTGGCTGTCAAAATCCGGACTGTATACGATGGTATCGTCCATGAAAATGACAAGGAACCGATCGATGAAGTCGAAGAATGCCCGATTTCCTACACGTAGAGCTGTTGCAGGAGCATTGGTCAATCCGAAAGGCATGACTGTCCACTCATAGGAACCGTATCTGGTGCGAATAGCTGTTTTGTGAATGTCATCTGGATGCATAGGGATCTGATGGGAAAACTGATTGAAGTCAAATCTGCTAAACCATCGTGCGCCTTTCAGCTGTTCAAGAAGGGTGTCGTGAGGTGGCAATGGATACGTGTCCTTAATTGTGATGTTATTAAGGGCTCGATAATCACAGCATATCCTCCACTTCCCACCTGGCTTAGGCGCGAAAATGATAGGACATCCATATGGAGATGATGACGGACGAAGGATACCCAAGTCGACATATTTGATGATCTGTCGTTTGAGTTCTTCCATCATGGGAACTGGGATGGTACGTACTGGCTGCGATGGTGGTTTGTGCCCAGGTTCAATGTTGATTCGATGATAACCACCTTCAAACCGTTCTGGCCTATGACCAGCTGGAAGATCCTCCTGGAATATGTCTGAAAAGTCTTCTCTCATCTGATCACGTGCTGCTGTGACCTCGGGGTCTTCCATAGTGGTGTCTGTGTCTGATGCTGTAAAGACCAGTTCACCGTCGACCTCTGAGAGAAAGAAGAGATAAGCTACGGCTTCTTCAGCCGAACCACTGGATCGAATGCGACGAAGGTGCTTTCTCATGGTGGTGGCGCTGACCAATTCCATTTCAGGAAGGTCATCTGAGTCTGGAGTCTGCTCAACTCTGGACAATACTGTGCGAATACTGGAGCCTGATGAATGCTTCCTAGTGATCGTCAGATTTTTGGTCTGAAAGTCAATGTGGGGATTTCTCCTCTCCAACCAATCTTGACCCAGAATGACAGTGAATGGTTTCATGTCAATGATGTAGAAATCTTCTGTATCCTTATACTTGCCCAGCGTAAATGTAGCTTTGTGAAGATAGGATGTGCATGGTAGTTGGCTTCCTCCAGCCAATCCCACTGAAAACGATGAAGAGTCTGTGGGTGCTATACCAAGCTGAGCAGCGAACTGTCTGTCGATGAAAGACGATGTGGCTCCTGGATCTACCAAAATGTGAGTACTCTGTCCATATACTTTCCCTTTGTACAACAACAGCTTCTTCTGTGATTTCAGCTGTGCTGTTTGAGACTGCATCTGTGCGATGTGCTCTGAGGGAGTGTCCATCTGCTGAAACTGCAATGTCAGACTGGAAAGGACTTCTTCTGAGATACTCTCAACCCGGCCACTTGCTTCAGTGGCATCTTCAGGCTGATCTATCCTCGGGGTGCTCTCAACACCGGTACCTGTGCAGTACCCTGAGAGTTTCCCTGAGGAGCTGGAGCTGTAGCTGGAACTGGAGCTGGAGTTGCAACTGCTGCATTGATGCTGTGCTGACTCTTCAGTTCCTTAACCAAGGTGTTGATCGTGTTGATGAGTTTGCCGGACCCATCCTTAGCACCCTGATTCTGCTGCTGCTGTCTCCGATTCTGAAAAGGACTCTGAGCTGGTGGCTTACGCTTAATCTCCTTTCCATCTGGGGTCTTGGTGGAATAACAATCCTTCTCGATGTGACCAACACGACCACAACGATTGCAAGACTTATCATTCTGTGATTTTCCTTTTCCTTTGCCCTTGCCTTTTCCACCTTTTCCCTTGTTCCGATTCTGATTGGAGTTCTGGCTGCCACTCTGATTCTGATTCCGATTTCTGTTGGATCTGTCATATGGCTTCTGGCCACGTCCTTTGTCCTTATCCTTCTTGGCTGGACCTCCGGATGACTGCTCCTTCTGACCCCGATAATGAAGGGTTTCTGATTGCTTTGAGTGAATGACGTACAGTAATTCAAATCAAGCAATATCTGTGTGGTTTCTTGCCACGACAGATTGTTCCTTTGCTCTTCTGTCAGGAATCTGAGTTGGAACTGTCTGCGGAGATCTGGATCCATACTGGTGACGAATCTGTCCTTTATTAGCACATCATTCAAATCAACTGCTGCTAGAGAAGCCAGTGATGTAAATGTGCGCAAATAATCTGCAAAGGTTTGGGTTCCTTGAGTCAGTACCATAAGGTGTTTCTTGGCTACCGATCTCTTGTGAGGATTACCAAATTGTCTGAGGAATGTCTGTCTGACCATCTCATAGGTGGCATGTGGCTGTTGTGCCAAGACCTGAAAATAGTGTCTGTCGTTATTCTGTATAAGAGTAATAAACACTGTAATCAAATCCTTGTCCTTGACTCCAGGATAGGTGAACTGGAAATATCTGTCCACCGTGTCCAACCAGACCTCTGCGTCCTGTCCTGATTTGAATTCCCTAGGTGGTGTCATTTTCACCTTTGGGACCAAACTAGGTGGAGCTGGTGCTGGGACTGAATCTGAATCTGGATCTGTAAAAACGATCGGAGGATTATCTTCTGTGTACTCGCTTTCTGGTTCCTTAGGCTCATTAGCAGGATCCCTAAATCGGCTCATATCTGGCTTCATACGACTGATGTTGTCATAGTAGCCTATCTGGTCATATCTGGTTTGTGTGTCGGCATAACCAGCGATCCATTTAGGGACTTTAAACCGGCTGTATGCATCATATGAACCAAGAATGTCGAAAAACCATGTCGATGGATCTGGGTCGATATCAGGAATCTCATGCTCTTCCTCTTCGATTGTAACCATCTAAAAACAAAACACCGCACAAAAATACCTTCAGCTAATCGACTAACTGAGTGTGTGTGATTTATATGTTATATATGGTATCTCTGTATGTTTACATACATGTAGTACATTTGTACATAATAATGAGGTAGGTATATATATCCACCTTCTTCCCCCCTCAAGGAAGTGTGTGATATAAGGCAGTTGTCAATTGCCTGTACCTCATAAATAGTATGCATTCCATATAGGAAGCATCTGTTACAGTTTTAGGGTTGTTGCCCGATATATAATCATGTCTGTGTCGAATACAGCATGATATGTTAATGCCAAACACGAAGTTTTTCGAATATATAGTGGCATTTTAGGGCATGTTAGGTTACAGTGGCCCATATACCCAATAGTGTGATTAGGGTGTTACATGGTATCAGTAACCCTAAAATAGGTAAAAATAAAGCAGTATAAATATTTTGCAACCATTTTTAAGCAAAACTGCATTTGATACCATACTGAATGTTAAGTGGTTTTCAGGAGGTATGTTACACCCCTGACACACACATTCAATTTTTAGGGTGTTACAGGGTGTTACACTTGCTGCGTAAATCAGGGATTGTTATTTGATAGCTAAATATTCATTGTAGCAAAAAAAATCAATCCGAAATTTTCAAAAGATTAAACGTACAGCATTTTGACCGATTTATTGTTTACAGCCAATATGTAACCCCCACATATTCAACACCTATTACCTAGGGTGTTACACGAGATATGACATGTGTCATTATGATTTTCTCATACCTCAATAGGTATAAAATCATATTATCAAATAAAATAGGGTTCGATTTTCCATTTTCAAATCTATCGCAAACGGATTTCACCCATTTTTGCCGTTTTTGGCTACATATATATATATATATATACATATATGCATATCTCTCTGTGTGTGTGAGGAATGTAAAGTACAAAAGTACTGCAAATCACTTTATCTTTGCACATGACAAATTTCATGGCATAAAAGTGAATTATGCTGTATATCAACATCTGAGGTTGATCACTTTTCTGGGTTTTACTGATTTAAACCCATGGCAGTAAATGTACTTTCTGATGATATATATAGAGTCATCAACTTAAGCGGAATATCCACTTTAGTGATATTTATCAATCTATGATATGTTTTGAGCATAGGTCTGTGCTCTAAGATTTATCAAAATGATATATCTTATTTTAAACATATCAGGACATTGCTTGACATAATCAAAGCAGTTTAACACAACACATTTGTATGTGTGTGCTTGTCCTCAACAACTTCTATCAGATGTCAATATTATTACTGCTCTGAAGGAGTTACATGCATTTTGAACTGATCAAATCTGTATCAATTGTCATTATGCAATGTACTTGTTGTTGTTGCTCCAGCGATGATATGTGGAATGACGAATGGACTGCGCCCAACAGTTACCAGCTGTTGCATGGGCGCAGTATACTGCCTTCGGGTCTGGAGATAACTCCATCCAGCCCTTCAGCATGTTGTATTATCTGTTCCCATATCTATCGCCATCACTTGACACTTCACACGCACGTGTGTTTGTGAAGTGGTATCTACATTATCATATTCATGATAGATATTAAGTTAGTCAATTCACTTATAAGTTAGTCAATTCACTTATGAATCAGTGAATATCAATACATACAGTGATGCAGTGTGTGTATGTATATAGTACTTATTGATTAGTACTTTTTTGCCAGTGTGTGTGTGTGTTCATTTTTACACACTTTACAGGAAGATAAGTTTCTGGACATCGCAATATTTCCAGACAACCTATCATGCAGGATAATCAGTATACCATGCACTGAGTAAATCTAGCATGATGTATTAGGTTAGAGGTTATTGTAATTCCATGATAATCTCATTTACAAAATGAGTTGCTAGTATATTTCACATACAGTTCCGGTGAGCATTCCTTTCAGTGATCCACAGTAGAACAATATGTGGTCCGAGGAGTATCTCGACTCCACCGGGTCATATTGAGCTAATTACTGTGTTAAGATCTCTCAACAGGCACCTTATACTGTATGGGTTCTAATATAGTTAGCATGCACTGAAATATGCTTTTGTGCACGTCTAATATATTGTGATCTGATGCCATCTATTCCAACTGTTACCGTGATCAAGCTGGATAATATATAACATCTGTTATGAAGATGCATGCACAACTTACAGTGTGGCAGTCATTCAGTATAGAATGTGTATATACTTAAATGCTGCATGTAATGTGCGATGCAAGTTGGTGTGTGTTCAATTAAACATCTTGCACACTATATTGAGATAAGCATGAAATGCTGACAACTTGTATATTTGTGCAGTCATCAATATGTGGTGTGTGCTTCAGTGTAATATCAGATGTCAATCATGCATGCGTCCAAAATATGCCTGCGAGTATTAGTTGTTGTGCAGAGTATTTTGATGTAAGTATGTATTGTGCAGTTGATCTTAGCAACATCTCGACATCATCATCATCGCAAATTGAAATCTTTCATAGCACGCTGCAAATAACTTATGCAAAAGGGCGCGTTGCTGATGAAAAGCATGTATTGTCGTCGCCATTCATCAGCGCATTATACGAGCGCTGACATGTATACGGATCAAAATTCCGTCGATGACCACTATGCCATATATCATTCTGAACATTTTTCGAGCGTGATTCATACAAGCGCGCGCATGTAATTGACATGCATGCTGTAAGCTGCGATCCACTTCTGCAAAAATATGCGACCATCGCGCATGCTGCCAACTGCAAATTAGTATATCGCGCATCAACATGTATGAAGCCGTACAAAAAGCAATTTGGTGCAATCACGAAAATTGTAATGCTGCGCTGATGACTTTCCGCGCGGAAACGATTCCGCTGATGATTATGCTTCCGCGTCGCATTTGCGAACATGTGTACATCTGCGAACCATTTATGCGAGTATATCTCATTGCTGCGCGGATGTATGCCATATGCACACCTTATCGTGTAGTATGTGCGATCAGCTGTTTCTGCGAGTGTGCTTCTGCGAACGCAACAATTTTCTCGCACGCTATCTTCGCTATTGCAGCGGATATATCAAATATTCAATGTATGCGAGTGCGTCGCCTTATATGCTCCGCAACCTGTCAACACAAATTAATGATATCTATGCGCTGCACACAATTGAGTTCTCGTTCGTGCCTTGACGAGCTAAATTAGAATACCATTCTGTTAGGGCTAGATAAAGAAGCCCTCAATATATCATACAAAAATACAAGTATATGCGCTGTGCTGTGGAACGGCAAACACAAGCGTCAGAATATAGCGGGATGAGTTGCAGAACTTCAGTGAGAAGATACTGCTGAAGCCCAACGCTTCGCTCATCTATACCATACGTCTCCCATCGCATAGATGGTACCGCCATTGGGTTGTGAACCCGAGACGTTGGTTGAACGACCAGTATTGTGGTAACGAATAGTTCGTTCATACTGCGCATGCGTGTTCCGCACATGCTAAAAAGCCAAGATGGTTCTTGTTTGTACTTCAAGATGTATCTTGCTTTGCCATCTTCGAGTTCGACGTACGAACTCTCGATGACAGGGTTATTCAAGTCTTTCCTTGAATAATGACAGATGATGTGACTTATCATCTGGCGACATGTACAGTCATAGTCGACCGTACTGACGACTGTCATAATAATATATGACACGACTCGACATGACATGACATGACATGGTATGACATGTCTGACAGGTATGTCACGTATGACATGTATTACACATATGTCATCGGTCATGATCCTGTATGGTATGACATGTCTGACAGGTATGACACGTATGACATGTATGACACATATGTCATCGGTCATGACCCTGACACTTCTCGTCACAAAATGGCGGAACGAGCGTTTGCGCCGAGGCGTCAACTTCTGCACTGGAAGCTTGAGCGGTAGCGGAAAACGTGGGTTGAGATTGGGTTTCGATTGTAACAAAAGTCTCAAGGGTTTCCACTTGCGCGCCCTTTGCTTTCTTTGACTTTGAAAACTTAAGAAATTCGCTAACTGTATCATCAGACGCGCCAGAGCATTTTATGACGTGGCCAGTTAAGTCGGTTCGTGACATTGGGAAACCTAACGCCTCTCAACCAAGGATCCTCCTCAGGTCCCCAATGAGTGACGTTGCGGCTACAATCGGGGCATTTCAAACCATATTCTTTGACGTACAAATTAGTAGCCGGATCTATCGCCAAGGTCTTCCGAGAAACGACCACGAAGTGATCTTGGCATAGCGTGCGCGTGGTGCGTTTGCGACCGGCTCCGATAACGTTTGCTGAAATCTGTATAGGCAGCCCTGACCGGGAGTCCCGGTGCAGGCCCCTATGACAGATTCCTAGGTAGCCAACACTGGACCTCGTTGGCGGACTAAATCGACTTCAACTGACCCACCGCCTTGTATACAACTTGCATACGATATATTCTGTCTTACCTGTGTCATGAGGAAACAGAAACTGTACCGCTAGACCAGAAGCCCGAAAAAGGTGAGCCAGGCCGGGATCGAGCCCGTGACCTCTCGCATACCGGACGAGCGCTCTGCCGTTGAGCTACTCTGGCTATTGATGGCGATTCTGGTGCGGTACAGAGTACTGACTCCCCACGGTGCCACGTAGGCGGCGAAGAGTGAAACACGAAGGATACAACTTTTCCCCCAATCTGCCGTTGCGGTGCGCTCTCTGTCGGGGCATCGCGCGGCTATGGGCGGCGCGACTGTTGGGGGCGCGCGGCCTGTGCGGCACGATTGTATCCTTCATGACACAACCTCACTCTGAAGTGTCTACGTGGCACAACCACAACCAGCTGCCGGCGTCACACCTGCGCAGTGGAAGCGTGGTGGGCCCATAACCTCATGAGGAAACAGAAACTGTACCGCTAGACCAGAAGCCCGAAAAAGGTGAGCCAGGCCGGGATCGAGCCCGTGACCTCTCGCATACCGGACGAGCGCTCTGCCGTCGAGCTACTCTGGCTATTGATGGCGATTCTGGTGCGGTACAGAGTACTGACTCCCCACGGTGCCACGTAGGCGGGGCGAAGAGTGAAACACGAAGGATACAACTTTTCCCCCAATCTGCCGTTGCGGTGCGCTCTCTGTCGGGGCATCGCGCGGCTATGGGCGGCGCGACTGTTGGGGGCGCGCGGCATGTGCGGCACGATTGTATCCTTCATGACTGTGACTGATCCGTAA
Source organism: Cymbomonas tetramitiformis (assembly GCA_001247695.2). Taxonomy (NCBI): domain Eukaryota; kingdom Viridiplantae; phylum Chlorophyta; class Pyramimonadophyceae; order Pyramimonadales; family Pyramimonadaceae; genus Cymbomonas; species Cymbomonas tetramitiformis. The sequence goes on along the minus strand of LGRX02019591.1, from coordinate 12,679 downwards.
GCCCGTGTTGTGACACATCAAGGTGTCACAGGTAGCTAGGACCGAGACCGTTCCGACTCTGTCACGGTTCTATGCGAACCTAATGTGTGACGCGGCCGCTATTGAACTGTAGCAAGCACGCGATAGTATTTGGTGGGTATGAGTGCAGCAGTCTGGTGTCCAGATGTGCTTGCATGAGCCCAATGCTCCTCATATACTTCCAATGCCCTCACGCAATCTCATGCGTTACCACCATCGGGTTGTGAACCCGAGGGCATTGGGTGAACTTCCCGTATCGGCTGGTCGAAATAGCCATTGATACTCGCATGCTGTTCATTTCATGCTTGAAGCGAAGACGCGTCTTCTCAGAACACTTCGGTTCTTCAAGACTTGTCTTGCTTCGCCATCTCGATGCCAATACCTGGCCTTTCGATGACAGATGTCACTCACCTCAGGTGGATGACAGACATTATGACTGTACATGTCATAGTCGACCGTACTGACAATACTCGACGACTGTATGTCATTATGACATATGACATGACATGACATGACATGACATGGTATGACACTTATGACACATATGGCATCGGTCATATCCCTGACAGATCTCCCCTCTTAGAAGAGTTGTGACCTCATAATATAGGGTGCATACCTTTGTATATGTCTTTGATGTCTTTGTTGTTCAACTGACCAGTCTTCTTACACCGATGAGGCGTCCCTCAAGGTGTTTTAAGATATCGGGGGGAACTGAGTCCACTTTAAACCCTCACCTTAGGCATATAGCCCTACAGTTCTTAGGATGTAGCCCCCCTGATCGCTTTGGCGTTTCGTATTTCAGGGTGACGCTCAGGGTATCTTCCGAGGTTTACGTTACGGATAGATATTGCGCTTGCCGTCGACGATTTAACGAACGATGATCTAAAACTTATATAGTGTTGATATAGTGCTGATATAGTGCATCCACCCCTTCCTCCCCTCCATGAGCTACTATGGAGGTTCACAGGCAGAATGGAGAGCCTTTTTTGAATAAGGCTTGTTTTAATGCAAACGGAGATGACCCTGCTTACGAGATATCGGAGGGTCTTTATAAGTCCACTTTAAATCCTCACTCGACTGCCAAACTGTGCCCGGAGGCACAGCGTGAGCCGATATGTCTATGCGTATGTGTGTGTCGTCGGGAGTAATCTGGGATTGACACGATGACATTGAAATTGGGCTTGAAATCACGATGAGAATGAGTACCAGATGTCCGGGGTATGACAGTATGACACTATGACACTATGACACTATGACATTATAGTAGTATGACAGTACTGTGGGGTGGTCATCGTGACACTTAGTCAGACCCTCGGGGAATGGCCGGATTGGCATCGGGATCAGAAAGACAATGAAATCGAGTATCAGATGTCGGGGGTATGACCCTATGACACTATGACACTATGACAGTACAGTGGTATGACAGTACTGTATGACAGTCATCGTGTCAGTCCGTCGACGTGACATCTGAATCGAGAATGATGAATCGGAATTAGAAATGAGATCGGATCAGGAATCGAACGTTGGGCCGTGGTGTGACATCGGGTGCCGGGTGGTTGACCCTGCAGCCCGAGTTACGAGTGAATAAGTAGAGCACTTGAGAAGTGTTTAGCCTTCAGAACTCGGAACCGAACTATCGATTGCACCTCAATCTGGCCCTGATCCAGTATATTATAAAAACCGAATTGTGTACCTTTGCACGTTTCAACCAAAAACATCATTCCGAGTATCCGTCGTAGTGCCCCTGGCACATTTGGTATCTTTGTGCTGCGATTTCGCCCCTGCGCAACTCGCCCACGGACCTTTCAGAACTTTCGTTGTACTACAGGGGGAGAGCTGCACTTCCGGCTATACGTGCGCAAATTTTGCCTCCGTAAGTACATTTATTTTCGTATACAACTGCCGTCTTCTCTGGGAAATATCTTCAAAACGTCATATTTCACTTCCTTAACACTGGGGACTCAAACGGGCTCAGAAAAGTCAACATTCGTTTTCCGATCTTAAACCCAAAGTCTGCCCCAGGCCACAAACGACCGTCAGGGAGGTCCTAAAGGGTTCCTCCGGTCTACAGTAGCCAGGAAAGCTTCATAGTTCACTTTTCAGAGCCTTAAAAAGGCCAAAAACAGCCAAAAACAGCCGTTTTAGCCTATTTTTAGCCTACCCTAAACCCTTCTCCAACAGTCCCCACCACCAAAAACCTTCCCCCCAGACCCCACAGAACCACCCAGAACCCTCCAACACCGCCCATACGGCCACCAGCAGTTGGGAAAGCCACTCAAAACAGCGCTTTTGCCAGTTTATGGCAGTTCCCCCACAAAAGCACAGAAAAGAGTGGTGGAAACAGGGACCCCTCAAGTGGCTATTTCAACCGGACTCCACTTTCCCACCGGCAGGAGCCTTCGATAACTCCCCAGAGGGCCCCCTCCCACCTTCTCCCTCCTCCTCTGACGACGAGGTGGAAGACAGCTAAGCGCCTGGACAGCATACACCCTGGCTATTCCACCAGACCGCCACTACCGTGAGTGGTACTACCAGGGGTTCACGGTTGTTGTCTTCAACTACCCGGACCCCTACCACCCAGCTATACCTGTGCTTCCTGGTGAAACCTTGGCTGACGCTCCACCGTCTCCAGAAGTCAGCCCTCCACCTTCTCCTCCTCCTTCCCCCCTCCACCTCGACGACTTTGAATAAATAAAAGGCGAGCACTCCCCACTTTCTGCTCACCTGTAGCTTTTGCCACACCCAGCCTGCGATCTAATCAGCTCAACATCCAGTATGTCGCAGCATATATCAGAGCCCTTTCCCAGCATGTGGGTCAGCGCAGAGCCGTTACGCCCCCCATTGTTCTCACCCCTCACCTTTCCATCCCCCACTACATACGCTTCCACTGACCACTTTCCACTCCCAGGCACCACCATGCCCTATACCGCGGTGCCCCGTCCATACACCATGCCGGATGGCACCCCCGCGCAGGCTGTATGGAACGGCTCCAATTGGGTACTTCCCCAATCAGCGCCCCTCGCTGGGGGAGTGTCGCCGGTGCCATTCACACTGGGGACCCACCACCCTGTGGGCTCATATCCCACGCCGTTCCAACAACAGCTGCAGCAACAGCAGCAGTGGCTCGCGTACCAGCAGCATCAACAGCAGTGGCTCCAGCAACAACCGCTGGAACCGATGCAGCAGTTACGGCAGCAGCAGTTCCAGCAACAGCAGCTACAGCAGCAGCAGCAGCAGCAGCAGCAGCAACAGCAACCACGGCCGCAACAGCTGGTACCAGCCACCTCGACGCTGTACGACTCTGGGGCGGATCCCTCATCGCTGCAGCCCTTTATCAGTATCGGCGCCGCGATCCTGCCAGATCGCCTCTGCAGGCACCCCTTGATGGCGGAGCTCAACAGGGCGTCCCGGGCGGGGCCCAACTCTTGGTACGCCATCTTCCCGCGGTGGCAGCTGACCCAGAGACCCGCAGGCGTCGACGTTCCCGAAGGGAATCCTCGGGCCCCGCGACGCACGGCAGGCAGATCCCAGGCCTGAGCCGTACACCAGAGCATTCTGACCCCGAGTCCGGCACGGATGTCAGCCACACCAACACGGGGTCCAGAGGCACCCGGGGCACGCTTACGCGGGCAGAGCGCAGGCGGAGGGCCGCCCACAGGTCCGGATCTGACTCGGACGCAAGCAGCCGGAGCGAGCACATTCGCAGGGAGGTCCTTGCGTGCGGCAGTACAGGCCCTGGATGGACATCTCCGCGATGCTCTCGAGAGGACTCGCCCCGTCAGGCGCAACGACATCTGCAGGAACCCCTCTACCAGGCGACCCTCAGAGCAGCGCACAGGGGGCCCTGACGGCGGACCAGACACTCGAGGTGGGCGCCGCTGACAGCGTGACCCCCCAGTATCTCTGACTGTCGCTGAAACCGCCCCCGCCGAACCTCCCACTCAGGGTCCCCTCAACATGATGGTGGCTCGCCGGCGGCAGTCGATGGAGTCGGTAGTGCACGGTGGTGGCGACCCTGACTCGGAGCGCAGAGACCCCAGCCCAAGGAACTCGCCCCCAGGCCCCCCTAGTGACCCACCTCCAGACCCCCCTGGCGACCCCGACCAAGGGCCAGAACCCTCTTACCCTCAGTACCCAGAGGTTCGGGCTCTCTTCATCACTCATGACGGTGGGTCATTGTGGGTACACCAGTCAGCAGGGGTGCGAGGCGCGGCAACCGTCTCCCTACCACGGGATGAACGCCGTAGAGCTGGGGTGCAGGGCGACACCATTCTCTTCACGATTATGCATCTGCTGGGAGCGCCGCTGACCGCTTACGCACGCATGGGAGGTCGTCTACTTCACGCACCTCTGCCCCTCACCAACCCCCGCGTGGAGACCTGGGTGCTCATGGTCGACCGCGAAGTCATGGACATGGCCATGGGGGACCCAGCTGCGGCCAAACCTGCGGTCAACGAGCATGGGACAGCCGGTGTGGGAATGGATACCAGCTACCGCGCGGGAGTCTGAGATGTTGCACTTCGACCAGGACGGTCTCGCCGCGTGGTCTGAGGTTAGTAACTCCGACTGGTACAGGAGCATGAGCGCAGTGGCCGCGCAACCACCTACCCCCATGCCTTTCCACACGCCACTCCCACTCCCCGCTCCATCACCAACACCTGCACCACCGCCCATCCCTGGGCCGCCAATCCCGCTACCAACCTCCGCACTACCGCCTGCTCCAACCGCAGTCCCCACGAATCTCGCGTCTGCACTCCCACCCGCGCATGCCCCAGGACCACCACCTTCAGCCCGCTTTCCCCACTCCGCCTCCGCGAACCCCATCCTCTCTCCCAGCGCCGCCCCTTTTGTGCCAGGTGTCATCCGACTGCCGCAGGGCACCAATCTGCGGGCGTCTTCGGACGAGGTTCGCCAGGAGCACAAGGTCAAGGAGATGGTGCTGAAGCTGGTCAAGGGCGTGACCAAGTTCCCCCGCTCCGCGGCCGACACCAAATCGGCCGACAAGGATGGCTTGCTCGCGCAGCTGGAGCACTACTCCAATCTGGTACGGAAGACCTTCCAGGAGGCTATCGTGGTCGAAGCGCTGACCACTCCCAGCTGCACGCCGACTGTATCAGAGTACCAGGCGAGCGTGTCGGGCCTCCTTTGGAGCTTCAAGGAGTACACCCTGCAGGATCAGCAGAAGAGATTCTTGGAGCGAGCGGCGGGTATCTTCGGGTCCGACCAGGCCTGGCACCAGCGTTACGTCGAACTGGACGTATTCTTCAGTGACCTGGCGGTATGCTCCCTGACTCAGGGCTATCTGGAGAACACGCATGGCGAGGCCATCGCGTTGAAGCAGGCGCCGAGTGAGACCGCGGCGGAGTACTTTTCACGGTTGGAGACCCGCATGGCCTCGGTCAACTTCCTGGCTGGCAGGGTTCCCAACTGCGTGGAGATGTCCAACCTGTCCATGCTCTCCACGTACCGCCGAGGGCTGAAGTATGCGTCCAAGGTGATGCGGCGCCTCAGGGCCATCCACCTGGACGTCTCCAAGCCAGAGGAGTGGGAAAGGAAGGCTGCCTCCGACGACATCCCGGGCACCCACAACGCCCTGCTGAAGATACGGGAGATCGCTGAGGAGGTGGAGAATGACATAGATACGGAGACAGCTCAGAGGCGTACTGCAGACCGCCCCCCCGAACTGTCTCCTTTGCAAGCCCATCTCCCCGTCCCCCCTTCTTCAGGCGCACCCCCTCCTCAAACCGCCCAGCGCTCGCCATGCTGGAGAACGGGCCCACTACTGCCGCTGCCGCAGCGGTCACCCCGTTACCACCACCACCTGGTCTCTCCCGCACTGACACGCCGAGGGTTCGCCGGTGTTTCGCCTGCGGTTCCACGGAGCACATCGTCCGCAACTGCACGGACGAGGCCAAGCTGAAGGAGTGGAGAGCCAACGCCCCTGTCCGGCTGGCAAACTCTCCTGGATTCGTGGCCGCTGTCGTCTGGGCCATCGAACAGCAGGAGGACCTCTCCCGGGTGGACGGCGTTCCTGAGGAGTTCTCCGAGGAGGTTTTGGCGCTCGCAAGCTGTGAGGACGAGCAGGGCTACCAGACCCTGGCGGCACTCGCTGGCATCGAACTTGTGGAGGGTGACGGCCTCCCCCCAGTTGAAGATGACGAATGACTGGCCGGCGACCAGTCCCCGACCCTGCCCTTCGGGGAAGTGAGGTCACACCCTGGCGATCAGACCCTCTCCACCCAGGAGAAGCGGTCAGAACCAGAAGAACCCCAGTCCCTGACCCTGCCCTTCGGGGAAGTGAGGTCACACCCTGGTGATCAGACCCTCTCCACCCAGGAGAAGCGGTCAGAACCAGAAGAACCCCGACGCGCACGAGGACGCAGAGATCCTTGGGGCCATCGACCCCATCCCAAGAGCGTGGCCTTCACCTCTGGGACACGCCTGCGACACACCTACCGCTCAGCTGGTGCCCCGCCACTACTACCAGGGGATGACCTGACCAGCCACCCCCTTGCAGAAAGTGGCCCTTTCGACGAACCGTCCCTACCTCTCGATGATGGCCCTGCATATACACAGGCAAGAATCGAGGGTCGGAGGGGCCGGTGAGTCCCCCGACATAGGCCCCCCGTCATGGGTGGCAACCTTGGAGAACCCCGTGATCCCCGCCCCCAGTCGCGCGCTGTTCTGCCATTACCAAATTATCAGTCCAACCTCGCGGATACGCGGAAGAGGCTAATAACTGCGTGGCATTGGAAGAGGGAGCTGTACTCCCTACCCCTTGAGGTCGCCATGCAAAAGGTCCGCAGAGCTCTGCGTAAATCCCCAGAAGCTGCTAAAGCTCTGGTGGATAAGATGTGGGAGCGCACCCGCAGTCGCATACGCTCTGGGAGCCGATCACCGGACGGAGGAGCACGTGAGCCGCGCCAACCAGCTGGCGGAGAGAATACGTATCGCCAGGGGAGAAGTCCTGTCGCGATTGACCGGCCCCTGGCCGAGAGAGTCTCCCAAAAAGAGGGTTTGGCCGAAGATTGGCCGAAAGAATTTTGACCCTTTGTTAAGTATGCAAAAAGATGTCAAAAAAAAAAATGATTTCTCGAAAACTGGCCGAAAGGCCTCCGGAGAGGACTTCTGCCCTGCGTATCGCCCGCGAACCTCAAGATCGCAGAGAGGGTCATCAGCGCATGGCATTGTGGCACCTTCTCTCGCACGACGGCCGCCAACAAGCCCTCGAGCCCTTGGGCATCAGCTCCTCCGACCTCTACGCGGCATGGAGGGAGCTGTCACCCGCCGAGCAGCTGGAGGCGATCGCCACCTCGAGTCCGGACTCTTCCCCCGGCAACAGACTGTGGGAAAAGGAGGGCGTGCGAAGAGCAGCAGCGAGGTCTTCGGCATCTCTCTGCACCCTGGACACTGAAGTGGGCACGATACCCGGGACGACAGGGGATGTGGGCCTGCCTGGCGCCTGGTGCAGTCTGCACGCGGTACATCAGTACAAGATGAGGAAGCTGGGCCCCAGCCCTTTAGGCGCATCTCCTTCCTCGCCCCCGCTGGACGAACCCACCCCGGAGGGGACCTCTTCGCTCCACGCCGCTGACGCGCCGACCACCCCGGGAGGAAACCTTGAAGATCCACCCGACCGCGCTCAATCTTCGCTCGAAGTGGCAGAGGAGACCTCTACCTCCAGTTCGCTCTGCTTCACCCAGCAGATGACCACCGTCAAGACGCACGAAGCAGAGGACGTGCTACCCCGCCTGGACAGCCACCCCATCGCTGAAGACCCCGGAGCAATGGAAGAAGACTCCTCGGTCGATTCGCTCCGCTACACCCAGCAGATGGCGGCAGCTGGGACCCATGAGGCGAGGGCTGAAGGGAACCACCGGAGCTCCCACCAACTCGCCCTCGATCCCTCCACCAGCAGCCCCCAGCAGAGTGACGAGGACCCCCTCAGCCACAGCGGGGACCCCCCACACCAGTCTCACCAACAGCGCCACTACCCATGTGAGCCCCACAGTGAGCGGTACTACCCACGTGAGCCCCACAGCAAGTGGCACAACCCATGTGAGCCCTACAGTGAGCGATAAAGCCTATTGAACACTGGGTGGGAAGGATGTCATGACCTGGTCGTGGGATCGTGACCCGAAATCGCGACCTGACATCGTCAAGGCGTGACGCAAGCGTTGTCGCTTTCGTCTCGCCGGCAATTTCTGGCGAAATCGTACCTGCTCGCTCCCTAGATTCCATTCTTCCCGCGAAATGTTCACTTCACTGCACTTAATTGCTTCCAAAAAACAGCCGCCCTGCATTCATTTTGTTTGTTCTACATGGCTGTACCACTGCGTCCCCCCAATCCTGAAGCTGAAGCTGCTCGTCCTCACAATCCTTTTACTATCAGACAAACCAGAAATTACGCGGTTCCGCGCATTCGTCACTGGCGCTTAGAGTTTTACTCTTTAGACGTAGACGACGGTTCAATTCATCTTCCACTCGCGTTCAGAGTGCAGCTTTGGCGCTGGCTCCCACCAAATAGAGATTGCGGATTCTTTTGGGTCTTCTACAACGCGCACGGTGTGCCTCAGTGGACTATTCCAGCTTGGTACGACGCCAGCGTGGGACGTTTCGTTTCCCAATAGATCAGTGACCAGTGTCTGGCCTCTACCGGTCCGTTGTCTTCTGCTTTCCTACTCCTAAGGCATGTCTTTCTTTTCACGCGTAACCCATTGCGGGCGTTCACGCGCCATGTTCGGCTTTGCGTCGCATTTGGTTGCCTCGCATGCGAGCACCGCGGAGGCTAGCACAGAGCCAGCAGTTTCCCAACCTCTTTGCCCCAACCTGCATTCTGACCATGCCAACGTCCTTGCCGATACCGTGTTCACCTTATCCTCCACTGGCGGTCATGAATACCGCATCCCTTGGGGTCGCCTTACTCGCCACGATCTTCACTGGTCCTGGGAGACCATGGCGAGAGCATCACCTCCTAAACTCCTCCCAACAACCTACCTTCCTGTTCTTCGCGTACAAGATTTCATTCGGGGCGAAGGTTGCTACGGATCCCCTTCCAGTGATCCTAATCCGGAGCAGTTCTCCATCATGCGCGTTAGGAAGGACGCCACTAGGAAAACCAAACCACCCAAGACAGATCGCACTTTAGCCAAGGCTCGTCCCACGCATGATGGCTGGCCGTACAAGCATCACTACGCGTGTCGCTGCGGATTCCAGTCGGACTGGTCGAAACGCAAAGCTGCCAAAGCCGCATGTGCTCCCCCTCCTGAAGGCGTTGTTCAACGTGTGGCCACATCGGTCAAGCAAAACAGATCTGCGCGGTTTTGTGGCTGCTCTGCATCCTTTCGGATTGGTGTGCCCGTGCGCTCCTCTTTGGGTGACGAGATTCCTGTCGTTCCAGTAACCTACCTCAACATGGAACATCGTAACCACTGTATCAGCACGTGCCCTCCCAGGTGTTCAATTCACGATTTCAGGACCACAGACGGCACCCGTGTTGTTTTCTTTAGACCAGAGATTAGTCCTATTCTTCGCGAGTTTCTCCGTTTCCAGTATAGGAACAACCAGCATATCAAACCAAAAGACGTGCAACATGCCTGGCGCACCATTCGGGTTGCTCAAGGGGTTATGATTTTCGATCCGGAAACAGGCGAACCGTCGGTCGGCAGAGGTCAGCATTTGCCCCATGCCCCATGCCCCATGCCCCATGCATGCCCCACGGTACACTCGTATCTCCCATGCCCCATGCCCCATGCCCCATGCCCCATCGCACGCATGCCCCATGCCCCATGCCCCATGCCTCATGCCCTATGCCCCATGCCCCATGCCCCATGCCCCATGCCCCATGCCCCATCTCCAAGCATCGCATGCCCCATGCCCCATGCCCCATGCCCCCATGCCCCGTGCCCCATGCCCCATGCCCCCACCGTTACCGCATGCCCTATGCCCCATGCCCCACTGCCATCGCTACCGCTATCGCACGCATGCCGTATGCCCCATGCCCCACGGTACACCGTATTCTATGCCCCATGCTCCATGCCCCATGCCCCATCAAGCACGCATGCCCCATGCTCCCATGCCCCATGTACATCAAGCACGTACGCTCCCATGCCCATGCCTCATGCCCCATGCCCCATGCTACATGCCCCATGCCCCCATGCCCCATGCCCCACCGCACACCGTATGCCCCATGCCCCATACCCCACTGTTGACTGTTTGCCCCATGCCCCGACCCCCTATTTTCCTTTTACATCTTTTGATGGCTGCTTTGTCACAGGCCACGCGTGACGACTGCCTCTCGAAGCATGACCTTTGGAATGCTCGCACTTTCGTTGCCAAAGAGTCCTGGATGCTGGATGACGATCCTCTGGTTTCGATTGAGAAATGGGTAGAACTAAACAGTGATTGCATTCTCTATTACCAACGGCCAGAGATTCTGCGGTGCACTGCGACCGGTTGTCGAAGTGCAGCGACACAGGGTCATGTCGGAGGTATAATATTGCATTACACACTTGCCCATAGCCTGCACGCAACAACCGTTTCCTTACATCGCATTCCTTAGTTATACCTGCATGATGGGCAGTTCATTCACTGTATCATACCGGGTTGGGATAAACCACTGTCATTTCCCTTCACAGGGGTACCTGCGGATAGCAAGCTCTGCGACAAGCACAAAACCTTCACCCGCATATGCCTCACAACTGAGCCCCTTGTCACTGTTCCATTCGCTTTGGGTATTATGACCGCTGCGCAGTTGAGCGAGTTGGTACAAAACCCGCAAACCACTCTCATGGACACTACCTTCGGTGTTAACCGGTATGGCTATGAACTGGCAACGATGAGCTTGGTCAACGAGTTTGGTAATGGCTTTCCTTTTGCCCATGCTATTTTGCAGCGAACGGACGCCGCTGAACTATCAAAGTTTCTCCGTGCCGTCCAATCCAGAGTTGCTCCCCGGCTTGGTCGGCCATGGCGACCTACCTTCATAATTGACATGGACGTCGCAGAGGTCAATGCAATCAAAGCAGTGTTTGGTGATGTACCGGGAAGCACGGACAGCCCATGGCTATGCCCCAAGGCGTATGCCCCAGGGGTATGCCCCAAGGCGTATGCCCCATGGGCATGCCCCATGGGTATGCCCCGAGGCGTGTGCCCCAAGGCGCATGCCCCAGGGGCAAGGCATGCCCCATGGGGCAAGGCATGCCCCATGCCCCATGCCCCATGCCCCGAGCGTGCATGCCCCGAGGCGTATGCCCCAAGGCGCATGCCCCAGGGGCAAGGCATGCCCCATGGGGCAAGGCATGCCCCATGGGGCAAGGCATGCCCCATGCCCCATGTCCCATGCCCCATGCCCCATGCCCCGAGCGTGCATGCCCCGAGGCGTATGCCCCAAGGCGCATGCCCCAGGGGCAAGGCATGCCCCATGCCCCATGCCCCGAGCGTGCATGCCCCACTCGCGAATAATGGGGAGTTATCGGATATTCACATAAGTAAGCGAGTGGGGAAAATAATCGATGACAAAGCAGATTTCAGGAGAATATCTGTAATGAAATGATTCATGGTAGATTCCAGGAGAACATCTGCAATGGCAATACAAGTATCATGATCTGCCTGATGATTGGTGGAGGAGTAACATAATCAGGCATGGGCTGCTGGTAATTGGCCGATGACAGATGTCAATCTAGGAATCCTGCTAGTGAGTTAAAGAGCAACATGTTGAAAGGGGAAGCTTGGGAAAAGTGAACCTCAGTTAGTGTTAATCAAGAGAAATTAAGGACAAGTTGTACATGTTAGTGTTAGGCTGTATGCCAAGACTGAACATAAGGATATAGATGTTATAGGTTTGCGACCATACATTATATCGAAAAGTGATAGTATTGCTAGGCTGTGTAGCCAGTATATGTCATGCAAATAAACAGTGGAATATAAGGCTAGAAGCCTATATGTGATACACCAAAAACAATAGAAAACATAAAAAGAAAAGAAAGAAGATAAAAGAAAAGAAAGAAAAATAAAGAGATAAATATGTATAAGTTATCAGGAGTGTGCCTGGTACAAATTGGTTCTCAGATGATGGGAACGTTCTATGGACCTGTGGGATCTGCGAGTTACAAGATGTTGGAGATGGCGACTTTTGTGTTTGCGGTTTGAGCGGCTTCAGCTTGCGTTTGACGGCTCAAAATACGCGCAGTACGTGCGTTATGAACACGGAAAAGTTTCGCTGTGGGACCTTCTTTGTGGAAGATTTGGTTGAAGATCTTCTGTGGGGACTTAAGATGCGACTGCAAGATGACTTGGGCGACTTTTCGTTTTTGAGTCTTAAGCTGTCTCTGCTTACGCTCGACGGCTCAAATTGCGCGCGTTACGTGCACTAAAAACACGGAAAAGTTTCGCTACGAGATCTTCTTTGTGAAGGATTTGGTTGGGATCTGCGTTATCATGCTTTTTCTTAAGGCTCTGGGCGAGATTTGTCACTTGATCTTAGGAATGTTCGGTTCTGGTCCACTCCGACGGCTATAGAGCTGGCATATTATGCGCGTGGACGTCTTTGGTGGACCCGAATGGCCGCTTTTTGCTGGATGTTTGTCAGATGTTGCGGGTGCTAAGATTTGTTGCTGATTCCTTAAGTGTGGGCTTAAGTATGGGGGGGGGGGAGTGCAAG
>LGRX02019588.1:0-12305 GCA_001247695.2 Cymbomonas tetramitiformis | reverse complement strand
CTTCGCCTTCTCCCTCTCCGCTGCTGCAGCCTTCTCTTTCCTCGCCTTCTCCCTCTCCGCTGCTGCAGCCTTCTCCTTCTTCTCCTTCTCCCTCTCCGCTGCTGCAGCCTTCTCCTTCTTCTCCTTCTCCCTCTCCGCTGCTGCAGCCTTCTCCTTCTTCTCCTTCTCCTTCTTCTCCGCTTCTGCTGCTGCTGCTGCTGCAGTCACCGGCGGCTTCAACTCGCCGGTCAACGTCTCCGCATGCCCCTTCCCATATGCCTGCAGACTTTTCATCACCCGAATCACCCCCTCCTCCACCAGACCGTGCTTAAAGGAATTGTATGCCTCATCAAAAAAGCCTCCTTCCGCGTTCATGTTGTCGTAGTGCTTCACCTCCCATTCCCTGGCTTGTGTTAGCAAACTTAGCTTGCTGTTCAACGCCGTAGCGCGGAACAGCACCCTCCTCCGCGGAATCTTACTCCCCACTGGATCCGCCACAAGCCACGGCCCATATACCCAGCATGCCGTCCCTTGTTTTGCACCTTCCTTTGGCTTCACGATGGGGGCACCAATCCAGACCACATCCTTGTGCTGTTCGTGGTACACAACCCTCCCAAAAGCCACCGTATCCCTCAGAAGCTCCCGCAACGCCAGGCACGCATCATACTCATGTGGCTCCCCAAGCACCACACTCCTCCCCATATCCTCGTCAAGCTCATTGATCGCGTTCGCGAAGTCGATCTCCCGCTCCAGGGCAGTCATTGCCTGGGAAGGCTCCGAGGTAGTGGCTCGCTCAATTCCTTGCGAGTCATAATGCTTTCTTCTGCAAGGGCCATGCCCAACCACAAACTCCCAGGGCGACCCAGTTATAGTGGCGGATCCAGAGACTGGAAAAGTGGTGTTTTCCGGAAAGAGGTCTTCCACCGCTGTAATGTAGGTGTGCGCCGACGCACGAAAAGTTCCACAGTGCATCTCCACCGCGTTGTGGATTAGCCTGCCGTCGAAGATCACCACGCTCTTTGCCGGCAGGAAGCAGGTCACCGGCCGAAGGCTGTCCAGGGTGGCCCCATCCCCCAACTTATGCGATTGGGGGTACACCGTAAAGGGGTACATGTCCGTCAGGACTAGCATGACGGACGGCGCACCATAGTCCTGATGCTTCTCCTGAACCAACGCCTGCGGGTAGGTGAGCAGGGCGGTTCGCGCCATGTCACCTTTCGGCACCTCCAGCTTCCCGAACTTGTCCCCCACCGCAGCTATGACGTCCTCAGCCACCTGTTCAAACCGTTTGTAAAACGGCGTGCCCTCCACCAGGTTCCCGATCCACCTCTTCGGGTCCTTCAGGGTGTCAAGCTCCCCATTGGCCTTCTTCTTGAACGCCCTGAAGTTGTTTCTGAACTCAGAGCTCGGAGCCAAATCCTTTTGGAACTCTGCAACCAGAGCCTTAGCCGATATCGTGTCCTGCAATTGACCGACACAATACCCACCCTCTGCAAGCCTGTGCCTCCAGTGCTCGTCCAGCAGCACGCCTTTTGTGAAGTGAGGCTGCTCCTCCGCATTCTTTGCCCCCTCCGCAGCAGGCACCTTAGGAGAAGGCGTCTCTCCAGCATCTGTGCCCTCCTCTGTATCTGGCACCTCCCCAGCGGTCTGATGCTTTGAAACTGGGGCCTCCACAGCAGGCACGTCCACGGCAGCAGGCGTCTCTGCAGCAGCCGTGCCCTGCTCTGCAACTAGCTGATCCTCAGCAGACTTGTGCCGAGGATCAGGGGCCTCCACAGCAGGCATGTCCTGTGAAACCGGGGCCTCCACAGCAGGCACGTCGACGACAGCAGGCGTCTCTACAGCAGCCGTGCCCTGCTCTGTTCCTGGCACCACCAGAGGGGCCGCCGCGGCAGCTGTGCCCTGCTCTGCATCTGCCTCATTTTCCACCTCAGGGCCAGGATCCGCTGCGTCGGCATCGCCTGCCTCCTTCTTAGGAATTAGCGACAACTTATGCTTCTCCACCAGCCCGTCTCCTGGTTCTGCGCGAACTACTGCTGCGAACGTGGGCGGCGCCTCCTCTAACTGAGCTTCGTCCATGTTTCCAGCAGCCTGCTGCTGCGCTGCCAATCCCTCAGCCTTCTCCGCCCTAGCAGCAGCAGCACCAGTATCCGCAGCAGCCTGCCCATCATCAGGGTTCGGCGAGGCCGTGCACGCCCATTTGACAGGAGGCTGTCCAACGCAGAGATGGCGCCCGCATGTTGAAGAGTTGCTGTGTCCGGATTTTCGGCAGTTCTTGTGGAACCCGCGCTTGCAGGTCGCGCAGGTAACAAGCACTGCCAGGAAGTGATTCTCCGAACCCATTCCGCAAAAGAGGCAGAACAGGCGGGCCAGGATCCCGCAGCGCCCGCATTCCCTTGGAAACCGCTTTTCCCCTGACGGTGTGAGCTGGCGCGACGCGCACCCAACGTGGAAGGAGTCGGAGCACATGTCGCAGGTCGCCAACGCCAGCCTCGTTCGATCCAACGAGTCGTCGGGATGGGGGCACCCTTGCACATTGCAGGCGGGTACTCCTTCACTCTCGGCGACACCTTCCACCGGTTTCCGATCTGACTTAGGATGTTTGCGCCTTAAACCAGCTGGCACGGCTGCCCCAACCGCTGCTGCATAGGTGATTTTATTCTGCTTCATTATTAGAATATTAGCTCCCAATTTATACCAAAGTAACCGTCAATGCCTTCGTCCTCGATCCAAACGTCAATTGCGCAACGAAAACACGCGAAGAAAGTGCTATGGTCGCAGATAGCGTACAGTTCGCAGGTTGGCGTTACCGTTACAAGCACTCGAGCTCTCAGTGAGCAGGTATCGCACTTTTGGTCCGACATGCTTACGGTTTTTAGGGATCTCGTTCGGTTGTAAGATGTCGGGGGAGGGCTCTGATATACATTATCGCCCTCCCGATCATCCCATCTTTTGATCGTGTGGGCGAACCGACATGCCGATTCGAGCTTCCTGTGAGCAGGTATCGGACTTTTGGCCTGACATGCTTACGGTGTCGTGACGGAATTTCAATTAAATTATCTGATATGCATTATCGCCCTCCCGATCAGCCCATCACCTAATCGTGGGTGCGATACACGCGCCACGTGAAATATGACATGTCCGGGTGATAAATCATTACACGATCGAATCTTGAATCGAAATTTATGAATCGCCCGCAGGATCGACGAATAGGTTGATCGTGGGTGCGATACACACGCCACGTGAAATATGACATGTCCGGGTGATAAATCATTAGACGATCGAATCTTGAATCGAAATTTATGAATCGCCCGCACGATCGACGCAACAGTTGATCGTGGGTGCGATACACACGCTACGTCAAATATGACATGTCCGGGTGATAAATCAAGAAATGGCGAATCGCCCCCACGATCGAACAGTCATTCCATCCTAGGGGCGATACTTACGCTACGGATACTTTTCGTGAAAGGACTATTCATATTCCTAATGCATGTGGGAGTCCGTTCATTAAAAGTTCAGACATGCAAATATGTTTATTAAAGGCGTGCTTTCGCCCGTAGACTCCTTACATGTTTGCCGCTTATGAGTGGCGTTTTTCGAAAAGGGATGCCTCCTCCTTCTTACCTTGTGGATGTATTGCCATGGCTCATGAGCCTCGGCGACATGGCGCGGAACTTGCCTTTGGAGTTTCCTTTTGCACCAACGAATGTGGATCATGCAACAGAACTAGCGGGGCAGATCTCGGAGTTCGTCGATAAATGGAATGTGTTAAATGGGAATAAACCGAGCAGAGATCCTAGCGTGCTGCAGGCAGGAGGGGTTGGGAGGAATGCGAGGAATGCGCCCACACCTACCAGTACCGTTAAGAAAAGGCGCCTTGATCAGAATGTGCGAAGGAGGGAAGCTCGATCTAGGAAGCGTTTAGACTTGGGCAAGGACGCGGTGGAGGTCTATGCGCCTCAAGCACGGGGAAAATCGACGC
The DNA here is from genome assembly GCA_001247695.2 of Cymbomonas tetramitiformis. NCBI lineage: Eukaryota > Viridiplantae > Chlorophyta > Pyramimonadophyceae > Pyramimonadales > Pyramimonadaceae > Cymbomonas > Cymbomonas tetramitiformis. The sequence goes on along the minus strand of LGRX02019588.1, from coordinate 8,341 downwards.
TGGGTCCCGGTGGCGCCTCCGCAGGAGCCTCAGCGGTGGGTTGTCCGGTGCCTGATGGAAGTAAAGCACACTGGAACGACAAGCTCAAGGAGGTTTTCATTAACAAGCCGCATCTTATTGGTGGGGCGCTCTCGAACTTTGTGCGCACCTTACCCGCGGAAGAGATAGAAGCTGTGCGGCTAAGATTTCTGTCAGAGGAGGATCGCGTAGGAGGAACGATCGTGTCGAGCTTGCGGGCATCGTTCGCCGCTCTAGCTGGCTATGGTTCCAGGCAGAACGCTGCCACGCGCATGGCGGGCGCAACGATGGTATTTGGCAGAGACGTGGAGGGTGTTGAGGGTGCTGTTGCAAGCATCTTAGGGATAAATGTGAAGGTGGTGAAGGATGGACTCGTTGGGCACCGCAACTTGCTGTTGGGAGCTGCCCTTGGGACAGCGCAACGGCTTAATGCCGGTCTTCTGGCAGGGTTGGTCCTGGAAAACCTGCACATGGCCAACCGTGCTATAAGCGCGGAGCTGACCCACAAGATCCAAGCCTTCTGGCTGAGTGCTGGGATCAGTCGGGTGTCCACGTGTAAACGGGACGTGATCCAGCTGCGGCATATTGATGGAAGCGTGGAGAAGGTGTCGAAGCAGTGGTTGGAAATGACACAGATGGAGGTGTTCCGCAAGTTCAAGAAGAAGTTTCCCGCCGAAAAGATCGAACTCCGATCTTTTGAGACTCGGAAGCCGAGGCAAGTGCAACGACTCACCCGAAGGGACACCATTTCCTGCTGCTGCAGGTACCACGAGGATATGCGGTTGGTGGTGGAGGCGTATGCTCGTTTCCAGGAGGTGGGCCACTCCGGCTGCAAGTGCACGGACGCGTCGTGTTGCCCTCGCGTTGGAGGCCTTCGGGCACGGCTGTCTGCCCGTAAACCATTTCCTGCTTTCCCGGACTTCAAGTGTGGTCGAGTGGAGGTGGGACGGTCAACCTCCGGTTTCACGGCATCGCTGCTGTGTCCCAAGACAGCGGTCGAACGGAGAGCACGAGGACCAACACGACATGCCCTGCTTGGAGGGTTCTTGCAAACGGTGCGGGGGGCTGCAAAACTGGTCGTTGTGTCCGGCGGCGGTTTCCAACACTGCCACGCTGGACTGGCACACCTACGAGAACGTTCATATCGGAGTGGACGAGGACGGGAAGAACAAGCACCGGGTGCAGTTCGTCCAAAAGACGACCCCTGCTGGTGAGCTGCTTGCAAAACTGCAAGCTCTGCTCCTTGGCCACGCCCCAGGGGAGGCCCCAAATTGTGTGTGTTCGGGCACGTTTGTGCGGAAAGCGGCGGACGGGAGTTGGAGGTTGGAGAAGTTGGTCGGTGTGCCTGCTGCCCAACCGTGTCGGTTTTTGAAGCCGTATGCCTACCACTGTTTCATGGCCACGCACTCCATGACAATGTTCAACAAGTGCAAGGCGGGCTTGCCTTTAACAGCAAAGAGGTAAACAGATACCTCGGAGTATGGTTTGCACTAAATGGGGAATGGGATAAACAGGCGGAAATCCTTATCGACAGACTTAAATCTACTCTAATATCCATCCAACTGCAACACATGACTCTACACCAGCTAAGATATGTTATAAATGCGGTTGTAGTTCCGAGGATGGCGTACCCCCTTAAAGTTACCTCAGCAATTGCCAACTCCTCAAAGAATGTCGCAATTGAATTGGACAAAATGATAGCTTCGTTTATAATCAAATACCTGGGCTGCCCAGTGGACACTAATCACCAAATAATCTGGACAGCAGTCTGCCAGGGCGGGTACGGTATTGATAGTGTCTACGATATTGTAACCGCGTCGTGTATTACTGAAACTATGAACACCGTGTGTTCTGCAGATGAACACGAATATTGGCAACACAACCACACGGACCGCATCACTGATCCCCACCTCATCTCACTATACCGTAGAAACAGTAATCTATGGCTTAAAATGATAATTCAAAACATGAACACCGAAATGAGTAAAAATGCCATCTCGGGCTTCCCCTTATCACACTATGCAACCTACAGTCACACAAACGACAAACGCTTTAACTGGTTCAGGCGTACAGGTCACATTATGGCAAAACTTGGATACGCTATCGACTCTAGAAATTACCCTGAAAATGAAGCGGGTGAAACCACATTAATCACCACCCTTCCTAGACAACTCTACATGTCGAGGAATGTAACCTCCGCAATTCAAAAATATAACCTCAAGCACACAGGTTCCTTTCTGACTCCCTGCGGTGGAATGTTAAAAAACTGGCAAGAAAGCAAAGGCTTTTTTAGGCTGAACGGTAATAGACCCCCTGGATGGCTTACCGAAATCGAAAAGGAAATGCTTCAAAACCCTGCAGATTTGGACCCACAGGCCAGATATGTCAAGAAACAATATAGAGACAACATAGTACCCCCCGACACGGGTGAGTTTCATTGGAAAGGAAATGGTGACCGAGATTCCATCTCTCTTATTCACATTACCAATATTGACTTAGAGGCCATGTCAATACAATATACAGAATACAGTAACAATGCCATAAACCCTAATGTCTTTGTCAGAATTGAAGGAACCAACAGTTTTCAATACGACTTTGAATATAGCATCACCAATGACGGTTGCATCCTAATTCCAGCAGGTTCTATTTTCGAATATAATGACCATATGGACCCGCCCTCTTCCGTCCTTGCTAAAGTCAGTGATATTAACTCACACTATGATTACATCTCAGACAGACAGTATGAGACCATTATTGCCAGAATGAAAAAACAAAACTGCGGAAGAAGAAAGTGAATATAGCTGCCCTAGCGACTCAGAAGAAGAATCTACCCCCAACGCTGAAAAGGGTAAACAAATGGAGGATTATGATATGGCAAGCGATGGTTCTCTATTTGCTGGCAAAAAATCAGCATGCAGTGGCGCAGCATATGCCATAAAAAACTTTGACAACGGAATGCCATTAGTTCGGAAGATGAATATCCCCCCCTCAAGAACTTTCGCCGCACTTGGGCCTCCTATCAAGGAAGATATCCAAAACCCGAGTAGCACATCTGCTGACATTGCGGGACTGCGATTCTTACTCACAGAACAAAAAGAGAAACTCCTCAAATCCATGACTCCAATGGTACATGCCATTGACTCCATGGCCGCAATATCTGCTGTAACAAAGGATGGCAGAACCATGAGTGCTCGGGACAAACTACGTGAAGCTAACCGCAGATATGTGCAGGCTGTTCGCCTACTGTTAGAAGAACTTGGTTTTTACAGCGAAGGAGACCACAGTAAAATCATCCTTAAATGGATTAGGGGTCACAATAACGACAAAGTCCATGACAGAGTGGACCGTACTGCTAAAAGAGCCTCATTCAGAGGGGGTTGCTCAGACATCTCCCGCTACGACCCTGCTGAGAAACTGCCCTTCTCGTTATTCTTTTTTGAGGTCCCTATTTTAGGCGATATCCGTAGTCACATTAGAATAAGAATTCAACGTCTCTCACACTATCATAATTGGAGAACTCTACAGTCTCAAGGGAAGTACTTGAGAATGCTCAACGAGAATAACACCGCCCCCACTAAAGATATTTCCAAAATAACACCTAAAGCTTTCACCGCTTCTAGAAGCAGAGAACTTCTGGGTCTCCAAGCCTCTCCAGCACGTTTATTTAAACTGGGGAAAATCGGGACTGAAAACTGCCCCTACCGCCAACAGAATACAAAATGCACCTTCGAACACATCCAACTTGAATGCTCAGGACATAATAATAGCTTGCATAGTCTTAGAACAACCCAAGATGGCGAACTAAGGAAAATCATTGCTGAAGAAATCTCAGAAAAGCCCAAACTACTAAATCCTGGAAAAGGTACCACATACATCAAAACAGAGCCATCGAAACGTTTTCCACTTGCTGACCTAAGACAGGAAATGAAGGAGGAATTATACTTACACGCTCTCCCGGAAGCTAGCATGTACCGACCATCAAGTTCAAAAAAGAATACCATTGCTGTGGCCGCTAAACCTGAAGTGGACCATGTCACGGGGACAATTAAATATCCCGAACTCCAATATGTCCAAAAGAAAGAGTTTTGGAAACTTTTGGCCTGGCACCGCCTTTCCGACAAAGCAGTTCCATGCTCACTTGCGGAGTACTCGAATAGGGCACACGATATTCACGAAGCACTCAATGCATGTAAGTTTGAATCGGGGGATCCTAAAAACTGCTATGCAATCAGAAGAAGCCTCTTAGATATTTTGGTGGATGACAGGAACCTTGACAAAAACGGCTGTGAACTTTTCTCCAACCCACTAAATGCCCACCCTAGAATTCACTCGAGAAGATGCATACCCACCACAAGAATGAAGAAAGCTCTCAGGCCCTTCTGCCATCATGGGAAAATTGGCTTTGATGGTCTCGCTTGGGATGCCTACGTGGATCCGATAACAGGCATCGGCAGAATCGTTTATGGAAATCCCCCCTTTGATGGGAAAGAAAAGGGCAAATCGTCGGCGGTTATGACTACCTTGGAAATGGGACATAAAGCGGCCAACACCGTCCCCGGATTTTCAGGAACATGGATTCTTCCGCTGTCTCCCAAAAACCAAAAGAGATGGTTCGAAAAAGGTTTTAAACTTGTTTTCAGATTCCCGCATAACACTATTCCATTTATCCCACATGGATATTGGACGGGTGATGACCCCTACGTTCTCCCAGGTGGTGGATGCTATAAGGATGACTTTTCGGATGTTGTTATCATAGCTATAGACAGTGCACCCAGTGATACTCAACCAGTCTTTGACTGGAGGCCTACACAGAAAAAGATTGCCAGATGGTTCCTCAACGTTCTTCCTAAGTCCAGAGTCACGAAGAAGAGGCTAGAATACACAGGAGTCAGCTCTGATATTTGGGATGAAGTTCTGAACGAAAGAGACAAAGTATTTCCTACTTCGCTTTGCCCATGGCCCACTCAAGACCCTCCTTATCATCAGAGTGATATTGAGCCTTATTATGGTGGTCACCACGACACGACAATCACCAACGCAAATTCCAAGCCCTTCATAAACACCGTTAAATGGCCCAAAGTTCTCACACTCATGGGATACCTCCCTCCTCTTTTTGGTACTGTCCTCAACACGATAGGTGTTCCCCGTGGCAAGATTAAACCTCTTCTCAAAAAACTATCAAGAATTTGTAGGCAACACACCAAAAATAGGCGAGACGTGTTTCTGTTAAACACCACCACCACCTTAAACACTGACCCGCATACAGTTGACATCTCGAGAAGTGAAGCTATGACAGAAACAGAAGCTGTGCAACAATCAAACGACTTTCTTCAAACCCTCCTGCAATAATTCTCAAAAAATTTGCAATAAAAGATGGTCCCGTGTCCCCAAGGGGAGGGGCCTGTCCCCCCTCCCTCCCCCCGCCACCCCCCTCTGCCCACCCTGACCCCCTTCCTCAACGTCTCCAAAAACCCCCTTAATTCTCCGACTTCTCTCCCCACCGCCCAGATTCAGCCACCCCTCCACTCACCCGGCCATGGCTGCTTCTCCTGTTCTCCATCTTCTAGAGTTTTTTGCCTAGCACTTAGCCTTTTCTCTAGATGTCACCCTGCTGAAAAGTGGGTTGAGCCCCTTTGTGGGCGCGCTATAGTAGAGGGAGTAGCCCCTGGTGTTTTCACTAGCCTGCTTTGCAGGGATACCGCACTCTCAGGACTTTGTCCCCTTTGCTAGCGTAAATGTTTTATTATTATCCAAGCACCTTTGCCTCTGCCACAGATGATCACCGAAGAAGGGCAACCACTGTTTGAGATATCACACATACTCTCAGATAAGATCACTAGAGGTGTCAAGTACTATTTAGTGCGATATGCAGGCTACGGCCCTGAGCATGACACCTGGGTCAAAGCCACAGAGCTGACCAATGCAGCAAACATGATAGCTGCCTATGAAGGCTAAACATTATATTAAGCATGATGCCCTTACTTCTTGTAATATATACTAATACATGTCGATCATCTATATACCTTGCTCTTAACTCCTATGCTGGAATCTCCGGCGTTTCCGCGTGTCAAATCGACCGATTTACACCCCCACAAACGCCCATTCGGACCCCTTAGACACCCCCTATCAAGGCATTCGATAGCTCAAAATGTGCCTAACGATGCCAAGAAGAACTTGGTTGCAAGCACGAACACGTATGGCTTTCATATGCACCAAGAAGCAACGGTCTAGCCGACCATGCCGTAGAAACTCCAAATGCCATAACAGCAAAGGAGTTAATGTTTTATCATTATGTTGCATAGAAGCGGGAAATTGATCCTTCCTTGCTAAAGGTGTAGTGAGCCTTGTACAAAATCATACCCTTGCACAGATACGCACACATGCGAGATATCATATCCGTGGATAAATAAAAACTGCTAAATGCTACCTTTGCCATACCGTGGGTTGTCATTCGGATCTTGTGGCCAATCATCCAAAAAACGGAGACATCGACTGAGGTGGACGGAGTTGTGATCCTAAGTTATGCTTGACACACATAACTAAAACGAATTTCACATTAGTACGTGGCGAATCCACTCTGAATCGACAGATGTTCGTCAAAGCGCGCGTACTGGACCAAATAATTGAGGAGTTGAGCAGACCGGTTGAGGATTATAAGTCCAATTCCGTTAAGCAGGGCCACTCCGTTTGCATTAAAACAAGCCCCCGGTGAAATAACTCCGGAAACATCGGGCTCCCCATGACCGCCTGTGAACCTCCAAAATAGCTTCAGGAGGGGAGGAAGGGTTGGGTGCACTATATATAATAACTGTGGAAACATGTACCTAAGGGTTTTCGTCGATCAGTTGTACATATAAGGCCGAGAATCGTTCGAATTCATTCATTGAAAACGTCGATCATCGTTCGCAAAAGGCGTCGACGGCAAGCGCAAATATATCCGTAACGTAAACCTCGGATACCTTGAATCGTCACTCTGAATCACGATACGAACCTTGAATCGTCAATCTGAATCACGATACGCAATTCATGGAACCTTGAATCGTCACTCTGCAATACGATACGCAATTCATGGGGGCTACATCCTAAGAACTGTAAGGCAAAATGCCTAAGGTGAGGGTTTAAAGTGGACTCAGTTTCCCCCAATATCCTAAAAACACCATGAGGGACGCCTCACATCGGTGTAAGAAGACTGGTACCAGCAGCAGCAACAACAACAAAGACATCAAAGACATATACAAAGGTATGCCCGTTGTGAGGTCACAACTCTCTTAAGAGGGGAGATCTGTCAGGGTTATGACCGATGACACATTACCGGAATATCCTAGTTCACAAGATATCAGAGGGTCTCGAACTGTGTCTGGATAAACTCTCTTAATAATATAAACCCTAAGCTAGATATACCCCGAACGGTCTCGCAACGGTAACGGACCGTACAAGGACATTGCGTCGACAAAGTCTGATCCAGGTCGAACCCCCATAGCCGCCGATCAAACACTCAAAAGCTGCTCATCCCAAATTTCCCACGCGCACCCAAACGCGCCGGTGCGCACCACCTACCAAAGCGGCTGTTTTAGCCAATCATGGCCAAAAGCAATGTGGAATATAGCGTGGATGGGGCCACGACCTACCGGAATATCCTAGTTCACTAGATATCAGAGGGTCTCGAACTGTGTCTGGATAAACTCTGATAATAATATAAACCCTAAGCTAGATATACCCCGAACGGTCTCGCAACGGTAACGGAGTCTAGCCTACCTGTGACACAGCGTGTGTCACAGCACGAGCCTACATATCAGTCAGCAGTCCAGTGTTGGCCTAGGGGTCTGTCATAGGGGCCTGCACCGGGACTCCCAGTCAGGGCTGCCTATACAGATTCCAGCACACATGTGTCATACATGTCATACGTGTCATACCTGTCAGACATGTCATACCATGTCATGTCATGTCATGTCATGTCGAGTCATGTCATATATTATAATGACAGACAGTCGTCAGTACGGTCGACTATGACATGTACAGTCATATCATCTGTCATTTACTCAAGGTGAGACTTGAGTGACACCTGTCATCGAGAGGCCAGTATTCTGGACTCGAGATGGCAAAGCAAGATGGGACCTTGAAGAACCGAATGGTTCGGAGAAAACTCATCTTCGCTTTAAGCATGTTCTGAACAAGCACGTGTGAGTATCATATGGCTTATTCGTTCAGCAGCCGATACTGATTGTTCAACCAATGCCTTGGGTTCACAACCCGATTGCGGTGGCATCTATGAGATGCAGGGCATTGCGTATAATGAGGTAGCATTGAGCTACAACAATCACTT
>LGRX02019587.1:0-24836 GCA_001247695.2 Cymbomonas tetramitiformis | reverse complement strand
AAATATAACGTATGAATGCTAGTAGATATGTTCGGTGCAGCACTCAGCCCGTGACTCGCAAAGTAGAATCATAGTGCTAGAGAACCGATTTTTTTGGATCGTAACCTAGATCTTACACATTGCTCAAGACATCTGAAAACTAGAGTGCGAAATGTGAATATGCTCAATGCGGCAGAGTTGAGGGCAACGTGCTGATGGATGGTATTGCAATATGCACACTTCAAGTATACATATTGCAATATATCACAGCAGGAAAGGGCACGAGTATGTACTTTCCGCCGAGAACTGATTTTTGATTTTTGGAAGCCAGGAAGCGATTCTGAAAACACTGAAAACGCTGAGAAGCGAGGAAAATGGCATTCGAGAGGGATCTAACGGTGCATCTGAATGAGAGGTGACAGGAACGCGGGCTGTGGGCGCGTGCGTCTTGTAGCCGCCGCGTTACATACTGGGCGTGGCATCCCCTTAGTTTATACCCCTTGGGCTCCAGGGCTCGGCTCCAGGCTTGATCGAAGCTGGATGTTGGATGTTGCCAGCTGAGCTTCGAGCTTGCCACGCCCTGCGTGCGCCGCGTGGCACGCGATGGCGTGTTGAACAGTGTCACAGTGTTGTCTCATGTCTATGTCTGTTGACTGCATGTGTATGCGCTTTGACTTTACGTTCTCGGTTCTGCACCTACACCTCGTGCGTCGTGCCCTCCTCCGCGCTCCGGCGCGGGGGAAATTAACATATGAGATGACGCTCAGAAGTCAGATCATCTCGGATGGAGAAGCGAAATCCAAAAGTTCAGGGGGGAAAAGGCCATGCGATGCGATGTTTATGAGAGATTTAGAGTTTTACGGAGGTTTCGACGTTAAACATGGATACAAAGGTCTGTATTGTAACTCGAATACGTCAGACCTATTCTACTTCTTCTATCAAGTTGTAATATCCAAAACTTTGTGCTTGAGCGACTGACTTTTGAAAATATAGTCTTAACCCAGGCTATCTTGGTTTGGTGCGCTGTAGCTCGAGTTTGGCAAGGGCTCTCGAGACAGGCAGGATAGACCACTCTCGAACAAGCAACGAGGTGTAGACATGGATAGGCTATTTAGCCTTGTTTCCGCGGTTCGACTAAGTAGGACAAGATCGTATGACCCCCCTGAGGATACTCCTTGGATACTCGCACTAAGAGATCCGGAGATTCTGGACTGGAAACGCGGCTTATCTGCAACTGAGATAGTTACGATAGCACGACAGCAGGAGCAACTTCCTGTTGCCATAGCGCCATATCTTTATCTTGGAAACTGTGACTGCGCACGAAATCTCGACCGTCTTCGGGAAGAAGGAATCACGCACATCCTTAACGTGGCAGGGAAAGCAGGAGCGAATTTGGACATTGATTATGGGACAATCGAAGTTATGCGTCGCGATGCAAACGATGAAGAAGGCTACCCAATGTTGGCAAACCACTTGGCAGAATCGAGAGAGTTTATTGCACAGGCCAGGAAAAGTAACCCTGAAGCACGGATTCTGGTGCACTGCGCCGCTGGGGTAAATCGCTCTGGAGTATTGGTTGCCGCTGAGATAATGCTCAGTCAGCGCAAACCTGTTGTAGAAGTTGTCGCTCATGTGCGGCGACAACGAGGCAACTACTGTTTAGTGAATGAGTCATTTCAAATGCAGTTGGTTGACCTGGCCCGCAAAAATGACCTCCTTGATGCGGAAGCCGACATCCCAACAGAACCCTTGCAGAGCCCGATTTGTCGCACTCCAAGTGCAGAATCGTTCAAACCACCGCCGCCGTTACTCCAACTGAACATGAGCAATCTCAAACGAAAAGCAACGTGTTCTGCTGGTGAATTCAGCCGGTTTTGATTTCGGCTGTGAACTTTGATAGATTCGAAGTCTCGCTGATCATCATCCACTTTCTCTTGGGCTTTAGAGCATCCTTGAAAGTGCTCTTCCTGTGGAATATCTGTAACCATATGTAAATATTGTAAATACGTGTACACTTGACTGGAAACTTCCAGCGAGATTGGAAGTGTTGACCTTTCAGCTAGCACACGAGGCAAGCAGCCGGGTTCGCGATACTACGACACAAAACTGCGCGCGGACGGCTTCGATAGAACCACCTGCGTGTCCCCCTGTTTGAATTCAACCGAGCCCATTTGCCAACCCTCGCCCACACGTTCACACTCAACGACATCGAAGTTTATCACATACATAGCGAGCAGGGTCAGCGACCGCAGCGGTTCCTCCGAGCGTGCGGGAAGAGGGCGCGGTTGACGGTAATTCGTGATGATGCTTGTGCTGTCGACACTCGGCTCTGGTTGAACAGGGTCAGCAGTGCAATACAAAAATATGGAGTGAGAGGTGGCACAAAACAACTGCATATGTTGCCAACGGAGGCGCAAGACAGCCGCTGGCGCTATCAGTAGATAGGGCTCCAGCTTGCCTTAGGGACGGTTGGATCCAGGAAGCCAGCACTTATGACGTGGAAAGAAGCTCTTTTTCCAAGTGGCCCTACAAACTCAAAACGATGTGCATGCAGACTTGCGGAGGTCTGGTCACTAGCTTGAGTGCATATCACAAATACTTGAACCTCTCAAAGCGGTGGTGCACACTTCGTGTTGCTTTTCGGCAGCTCACACTGCACATGGTGAAAGGCCTCGTGCCAAACGCGTGCCCACACAACACGAATTCTGGGTCGGTGAAAATGATGCGTGGCACGCAACATTTGATATCTACTTCATGATGCGAAAGAGAGAGAGAGAGAGATACTGAAGCATCAGCACACCCCTGAACCGTACAAATGACATCGTGCTCAGATTAACACTGTCCTCGTGGTCTAAGGGCACTATGGGTGTCGGGGTGTGAGGGCATCTTCCGTACTCTGTGCACCACATCTTTGACCCTGTGGAATGTTTGGCATAAGAACGCGCATGTTGTAGACCTGAGGTTGTGAGGACTGAAAAGCTAGTGAGGCTTGCGTGTCCAGCCTCTAGAATTGAGGAGTGACGCCCTTGGGATATGCAAAATTGAGTGTACCGTATTGGATAAAGGAACTTTGCAAACACCTGTTCTCAGACCGCCTCGAGCACGTTGAACCCCTCTGTAAATCGGCTCATTTTAGGACAGTTTATAACACACCAACGTTTTGAGGGAGGCAATACTTCTACCCGGAAATAAACAAGCCGTCGCACACATGATCTCGAGCATTGATTACGTCCGGGGTTTTTTGACCCGCATAACCTACGTAGATTCGCGGCTTTGAGATGGGTCCCGCATATATGCGCATTATGGTTGCAGCACCCGCATAATTACGGGTGCAGACTGATGGTGTAAAACTCCTGCCGAAAAGGTACATACAGAGAATCTGCGCGGAATATGCAGCCCCCGTATTTATGCGCATTATGGTTGCTGGTCCCGTAAGTATGCAGCATATTACATATCGTGTAAGTATGCTGCATATTTGTGGATCCGGCATACCTGCTGAATTTAACATATTCCGAAGGTATGTCGCACATTTGCATGTCCGGCATAGTTGCGAGTAATTGGCATCGCACATACTTATGTCATTTATTTGTGTTGTATATATACTACGTGACGCGCTGTCGTGTGCTTCCGAGGTGCAAGGATAAGGACAGTAGCACTCAGCCGCAGATGCAATCCACGGCTGAGTGCTACTGTCTGGACACGCACAGTAGCACTCAGCCGTATATGCAATCAACGACTGAGTGTAGCTGTCTCGATGCGTTAGTTCACAGCAAGCATGCATGCGTTAGTTCACAACAAGTTCACAGCACCCGATGCATAAGTTCAAGGCTATATTTCTAAGATAGTTCGCAAGTTTAAGCACTGCTACCACGAATTTGAAAGAAAATGAATACAGCTAAATACTATATTATTTACTTACTAGTTACTATCTACACATTGTCGACTTCTCGACTTACTATCTGCATACACTCAGAAGTTTTCAGGGCAGGGTGAAGGCTAACGTTCGCTGATAAAAAACTACGGCTACGATGGTGTCTGCTCGCAAAAAACGGTGCCGGCGGGCACATTTCGCGTTCCGCTCCCATCCTTGCACATATCGTAACCGTAGAATCTCTGAAACACACGGAGGTCAACACCCGTTCAGTGAAAGTCGGTGCGTAACAAAAATGACCTTCGGGGCAAAATGACGTTCAGCAGAGTCTCAGTGTGATGCCCTTTGAAGGGTCCCCTCACCACACGCAGATGTGTGACAAACTTTCACGCGCGAACCGGTTCTAGAAAGAATATAGGGTGTGAAGAGTGCCTACATGTTTAGATTTCCGTAAGGGGCTCCGGCAGAAAAAGAGAAGGTGAAAGTGCAGCCGTGCGCGTACACCTTTCCACAAGTTCCAGCGAAACCAACCTGCTGCGCCACACACGAGGCGTATGAGCGTGTTCCGTGAATTTCGACGACTATTCGGGAAAACAGCACGAAAAAGAAAAGAAGACTGACGAGTGAGAAACCCCGCTGCTCGGCGCACAGTCGTCAGCCGTCACTCTCCTTTAACATGAGTTAACGGCAATCCAATTCTTTTCAGTATTCGAATTCCGGTCCATGAATTCTGGTGCGCGAGTCAACTCGTCATCCGTCGATCCGTCAGCGACGCGACGGAGCGGAGCTACGCGTGGGGAGTTATGTCATGTCATGTCATGTCATGTCATATCATATCAGGTAATGTCATGATATTCTCATGTCGATGTCGCTGTCATACCGGGAGGCGCAGCGGGTAGATTCTCGAACCCCAGATTAGCCTAGACGAAGTACTTCCCAGTGGGTGTTGTTAGGCCCTAAAAGCGCCCGGTTGGCAAGAAACCAGTAAAAATTACCAAGGCACACGCCCACGTCAATAAATTTGTTCTCCCGTAGACCGTTCATACCGCATTGTCCTATCGGGTGCGCAATTTCACGCCGATTATGTGGTCTAATTATACGTAAGCATCTTATAAGGCATCACCATACTTAAAGCGAAACCGAACCGTCGGATTAAGAGCTTCCGAGGATTGATAGCAGGGGGGGGGGAGCAGGGGTTCTGGAAATACCCTCCCCCTAGAACTTCAATTTTGCCCTTGGGGGTTAGCATCCCTTCCCTAGAACTTGCACTCGCGCACACTGCGGGGCGGGCGGGAGTGCCCCACGGTACCACCATAACGCGCGCGGGGCGAGCGGGAGTACCCCACGATACCACCATAACGGGCGCGGGGCGAGTGGGAGTGCCCCACGATACGTGCCCCATGATACCACCATCACGCTCGTGGAGGGGGACGGGAGTGCCCTACGATACCCCCATCACGCTCGCGGGGCGGGCAGGAGTGCCCCACGATACCACGGAATATTATTATTTTGGAATAGAAAAGTGACAATCCTAGAATAGAAAATTAAAATTTTATTTTTGAAATGCAGACTGAAAATTTTATACCGTCCCTCGAAAAATTATTATCACAATGATGCCAAAGGGATATATGTATATCGGGAAATATTGGGGAAATGCGGAAAAAAGCAAAAAAACGCGAAAGCGCTTCGAGCGAAAGCCTGTGGTCTCTATGACCAATAAATAGAAGTCGTGTGGGAATCCTTTTTTTTTTTCAGCCAATAATCTGGCCGCGATGTAGTGAATATACCAAAGGTTTATATTCACTAAAATATTTGTTGGTGAAATTCACTTTTTATATTTTCCATTCGCCTATCCGTGGTATGATGACGTGTCTAGCCCCCGTCACGTCGAGCAAAACACAATCCGCTCACCTGTTCTCGCTCAGACCTTCACCTCAAGCTGCTGGACAGTGACTGACGGGTCCGTAAGTCACTGTCCAGCAGCTTGATATAGAGGTCTGAGAAATACACCGCAAGCATCGAAACTTTGCATACTTATTTTTAGGTGTGTTAGGAACAACATGTTTTTTTTTTGCGCGCGAGATCCGTGCATAATCTGGGATCTGGAACGCCGCGCAAGGGAGGGGGTCATTGGGCACGCATCGAGTGAACGGCTCGATGTCACAAACCACGGCTTATCGTGTACCTCAGCCGGGTTGTGACACTTGCTGTAGCAGTCTCTGTGACGAACGTATGACACGCGCAGTACGATACGCGCGAGGAGTTATGACAGTGACGAGATACGGAAATACGGATGGGTGTTACACTTGTTTGGAGATAGCGAGAATAAGTAGGGCGGCGTAGTGAGAGTGAGCGGACGCTCATTTTTGTTTTGCCTTCATAACAGTGATTCCGAGAATAACCAGGACTCGCTTGAGACCGCGAAAACAGCAGTGTTATGAGATAATTAATAAGATACAGTATTCTTATGCTTGTAAAGATATACATTTGTGGACTTCTCCTTGTGCGACTGCGTCAGAACTGTAATTAACAGTCTTTTTCAAAACAAAAATGTGCCTTATTACAGACATGTCGTCTGTAATGCTGAGAGTTCAACAGCAGTCCTGAAGAACGAGACCTCTGAATGGTGATGCCAGGGACGGATATATCCGTACTGGTAAGCCTTGGAAGAGGTTGAGTGAAGCAGGCTGTTGCGACACTCGAAGTTCACCAGTCTTGCGAAGTACAGCGACAGCGGTCACAGCAGAACCAGTTGCTAATTTTACGAACATGATTGCAGCGTTGAGAATTATGTACTGGGCTATTTCGGGAAGTGACATCCTGCTGGAGCAAAGCACCAGACGGTAAAGCCAGGGACGGATTCATCCGTACTGGTACGCCTGAAGGCGTGGAGCGAAACAGGACTGTCAGTGGGCACCTTCACGACAGCATTCTTTGTGGTCACCTGACTCATGCTGGCGTTCTACTGACTTACTGCGTGGACCAGAGACACTAAGTGCAGAGGCAACCCTGCTGGACATCTGGGAGAGCCAATATAAGACCGGGTCACAGATGGAACCTTGCTCACCAGTCGTGGACGAGATTATGCTGGCAGTGATTGCTACTTAGAGCAAAGCACTGAAAGGTGAGGCCAGGGACGGATTCATCCGTACTGGTAAGCTGGGAAGTGTGGAGTGAAAAGAGCCTTCACACCAGTATTTCTTCTTCACCAGAAAGGTAGCAACGGAATCCAAGGCTGACCGCGAGGAACAGCAACGGGCAGAGAGGCGTGCTCAGAGGGCGATACGAGTGAGCCAGCATTTCTCAGAGCTGGAGGGAGAGGAAGGGGCTGCCGGTGGCCAGCCTGAGGCACAAGCACTAGTACAGCCTGAGGCACAAGCACCAGTCCAACTGCAAGCCCAAGCCCAGGAGCCATTAGTAATCTTTGAAGAAGACATGGAGTATACTGACTACGCTCGTGTCAACCTTGGTACGCTGCCCAACTACACGGGCACCAAGGAAGAAGATCGGCCCAAGTTCCTGAGGGAGTTCGCCGACATGTGCGAGAATTTCGTACGGCAGCACAACGCCAACGTCAGGAAGAGGCTCAGGTCCGGGGCTGGCACCCTCACCGAAGCTCAGATGAAGACTCTGAGAGAGACTCCCCCTGACTTTGAATACCTGTGGGACATCGTCCCTGCGTGTCTGGCTGGAGAGAACTCACAAGCTCTCAGCTGGTGGCGCGAGAACTATGAAAGAGGGGGGGTAGTGACCTCCAACATGGACCGAGTCCTGAAGGACACTAGCGAGCATGGCCCACTCGAGGGTACCATCCCGTGCGCTAGACCCCCTTTCAATGAGATGAACGCTGGCACCACGTGGGTGATAGCGAGGCCAGTGACAAACCAAGACACCCAAGGGGAGGTTTCCGACGAATATCTGACTGATGGAACCTCCCTGAAAGGCTTGACGGGACGTGATGGCACCCGTGATACCCAGTACTTCTATGCGCTCAGGGGCTTCATCGCTGCCCTTGACAAGAAGTTCATGATGAAAGGGACTCAAGAGAAAGTGGATCTGTTGACACAGAAGCCACAGGAGGTGGGGCAGGATGGTCTGACCTACATGAAGATGTGCCAACGCAGGGAAATGCAGCTCAACACTGGGAAGGTGTTGAGCGATGAAGAGCTGCGTACCTTCATCGAGGACTGCGTAGACAACCTGCGCATCAAGATCTTCCAGACGCGGGTGAAGGAGCAACTGAGGGCACAGTTCCCGCCACCCAATCGGGTGACCTGGAAGGACCTGGAGGCCATCGTCGAGGTTCAAGACAAGCTCAAGGGCGATGCAGAGTCTTGGATCCTCACCTTCCTCCAGGAGATCACCAGACGATGTGGCTGCCAGTACTCCACCTGGGAGGCGCGACAGCATGGCCTTGACCTCAAGGCCATAAAGAACTCGATCAAGAAGATTGAGTCCTCTGAGGTGGCGCAGTCAGGCGAACCGGAGAACAGCAAGAAGGTAGATGCATCACCTTCTAAGAAGATGAAGAAGGAGGTGAATGTGGCCGAAAGAGCTAAGAAGGCCTCCTACAACAAGACGCCACCGCCAGCAGAGGGCGTGCGTACGAACGACAAGCCCAAGTGCTTGCGCTGCTTTGGAGGGGGCTGGCATGAGTCCGATCCCGAGCAGTGCAGGAGTGGTTATAAACACGTCAAGATGCCTGCTGGATTCCACGAAAGCATGCTTGGTTCCAGCAAGTGGTGGGACGCGGAGAACGCCGCTCTGCGCATGTATAACCTGAAGAACCGCTTCAAGAACTCTGACTGGGGCATCCTGGTGACGGACTGGCAGCAGCTGTCCAACGAAGAGAAGGACAAGTACAGAGCCAAACAGCCACCGGAGGACAAGCAGAAGAGCGCCACTGGCAATCCCGAGGCGCTGAAAGCAGAGTACCAGGGCATGGTGGCTGCTAGGAAGACGGCCAGTCGTGCGGGCAGCGTGAAGTCGCAGGTGCTGTCCGAGGATGAGGGCTCCGACGGGGAACCAGTCGCAGCGCACGTCGCGGAGAGGGAGACGCACACCGTCGACACATGCGCGCACCACCATGGCAGCGCAGGGGTAGGAGTGTCGTCTGGCCCTCCAACCGAGTTACTCACAGCCATGGCCGAGGAGATGGGCGAAGAGGAGCTCTCGAGCGCCCTCAACACCTTGGGTCTGGGGGCACTCCCCGAGACGCTGTGCAAGAGTGTGGAGTCTGAACTCACGGCGGCTCCAGCAGTAGCCCTGGGAAGTACCCAGCGCATGAGGGGCTTCCCAGTGAAGACACCCGAGGAGTACGAGGCAGACGCACAGGTGCCCATGGCGCCTGCGGCGGACGAGATGCAGAGGAAGGTGCAGCTCATGGCCTCCGTGATCAAGAGCCTGGGAGCAGCTTTCCGCAAGCTAGCTGCTGGACTCGTAGCAGAAGGTCGCATATCAGCTCCAAGGGGTGTGGAGACCTTGGTGGAACTGGCTGAGAACGACCAGCTCCCCGTGCCGACAGCCTCAGCAGCAGACTGCCAGGACACCAGCGACGAGGATGATGACTGCCCGGGCATGGAGTCGGGCGACGACAGTGACGAAGAAGAGATTCCTCTGGATGAGATGCCGGAGGACATGGTGGAGCAGCCCAGGAAGGAGAGGACGACGGTGCGTGTAACAGCTGCAGCGGCCACCGTCCAGGAGAGCTACGGGGTGAGAGACTTCAGCGAGAGGGGTGAGCTGCACGCAGGGACCATGGACGCTAAGGCGTACGAGCTATTGAAGAAGAAGATGCTCAGTGGCCTTACAGAGGAACAGCTCACTGCCATGGCGCAGGTCCAGCCTGTATGCAAGCTCCTGAACGATTCTCTGGCACAAGGGATGGCGCTGGTGGCCTCTGGAGGCTTGCTTATGTTGTACAAAGCGCTTCTCCTGGACACGGGGGCCAACTGCAACATTATCCCAATCAGGACAGCCAACAGGTTGGGCTTGACCATCTTTGATGCAGAGACAGGGGCCAGGGTGGCGAGATGTGATGGCAGCCCTGCGGAATTCACGAAGTACTGCTACGTGGATGTGGTTCTCGCCGCGGGCACGCCGTACATGACTCTGCATCGGCTCCACGCCTTCGTCACCTACACCAATGACACGACGTGGGACTTCTTGGTGGGCACTGGACCCCTGAAGAACGCCCTCAAGTTGACCATCGACCTCTACAGAGGCATTGCTACTTCTGAGGCCGCGGTGTCACTGGGTATGAAGGAGAAGGTCACGTTGCCATTGATCGAGTTGACGCCGCCCGTCGATGCAAGGAGCAAGCGGAATGAAGACCCGAGAGTGTGCCTGGCGACCGAGATCTTCGACGTTGATGCCACGACAGCGCGCACTCTTGCCCCCGCTTTTGATGATTGCGAGCTACCACCACGTGAAGCAGTGTCCCTGGACACGAGGGGAGAGGACCGTCTGGCCCTCGCAGGGGAAAGGTGTTCGCCTGCACCTTGTGCATTCTCGCGAAACCACCCCGAGCTGATGGAGAGCCTGGCGTCATGGCTAGAGGAGATGAGGCTGAGAAGGTTCAACTCGGATGAGAGGGAGAGGCTCGAGGCGCGCTGCCAGTCCATGGTGGAGGCAGGCTTCTTGAAACCCAGCTCAATGATGCAAGTCGAGCTCACTGGGCGGGTCAGCTTACACGCCGAGAACGCAACGTACGAACCTCCTCCGCCTGGTACGTCCTTGACAGACCAGATGCTGGGCATGCTACAAGCATCATCACGCAGCCAGCGGGAAGCCAATGTGGCGACCAGGGGTGAGTGGTCCAGTGCTGAAGAGCCAGATGCGAGGGAGTCCCGCACTCAAGCCAGCCTGACCTCAACTCAGTCAGACCCTCGCTATCCAGACCTCACGCTGAGGCAGGAGGCCGAGAGCGAAGCTGCCTTCAAGCTGGCCAGCGTACAGCCATGGGAGGGCATGGCAGTGAACCCGTGGGACCACCAAGATAAGGAGAGCAGCTGGACTCAGCAGCGCCTGTACATCGACCGCACGGGCTATGCTCGTCTGTGCACACTCTGCGAAGAGGGCGATGGAGGTGGTGTGGACGCAGGATTTGTGCGGGTCAAGTTCCCGCGATGTGGAGAATACAAGACCATCCTGGAGACGGAGCTACTGTGGCCCGACTTTACGTTGGTGGACCAGAAGGTTGACAAGGAGACGAAGATACCCTCAGAAACCTGGACCACGAGGCCGAGCGGCAGGAAGGACAACGACCAGGTCCCACTCCCTGACTGTGGTGCCCATCGGGAGGCAGGAAGGTACACGATGGCGAGTGTTCAGGAGGTCCTCAACACCCATCAGACGTACCCAGGAGTCGTGACGGGCAAGCTCATGTGGGACAAGGTGGCGCGCCAGTTCTGCGTACTCAGCGAGCACACTCGCGCCCAATGGGATCTCATGGAGCGCATGGTACGTCACACCATGGAAGGCGTCACCATCATGAACCCCATGGGCAAGATGACTGGCGAGTTCCAGCTGCCTTTTTACTATGAGAAGGACCAGCGCTGGCAGTACCAGCACCTAAAGTATGTACAGCGAGTGGACATCACTGACCTTCGAGCTCGTCTGAAGGTGAGGTACGACGTGGAAGCGACTGGTGTGGAGGGCGTGGATGTGAAAGTGATCCCGCAGCTCACGCTGTCAGACGCAGCGGACAAGGTGGGGAAGTTCTACCCGGTGACAGATGGGGAAGGAGGCAGTGGCGAGGTGTTTAGCACGAACGCTGCCGCCGTGGAGTACCTGCATCTGGGGGACAACCCGAGAGTGATGCTCGGAGCATGCAAGACAGAGGAGCAAGCACAGGACGCGCTGGACACTTATGGGGCCAGAAGAAACCCTCCAGTGCGCACATCCAAGACTCTCAGGACGTCGAGGACGGTCAGGGGGGATGAGGCAGGGCCATCTGGCTCCGCACCGCCACCATCTTCAGCACCGCTTCGTTTACGGCATCAAACCTGGCCCAACGGCGTCTTCGACCCTGCCATGTTGGATTACCACGCTGCAGTGTTCCAGGGCACCTACGAGCCGGAGTCGCCCACTCGCAGCGAGAACACAGCTGGAGAAGCCAACTGGCTGGATCTGGGAGAGATCTCGGAGTTCATGGCGCTGCAGGGACAGACGGTCTTCCTCATCCAGTACCGTTGCTTCATGGGCAAGATCGAGTTCCAGCTCGGGAAGCCCTTCGCGCAGCGAGGAAGGGGGGTGCACACGCAGCAACTCAGCAACCAGACCCTGCACCGGTACGCTTCCTCCGCAGGAGTGGGACAAAGGGAAGAGTTTCTGCCTCTGGGTGGGCAGTCGAAAGGCTGCACGGGAGGAC
Organism: Cymbomonas tetramitiformis; assembly: GCA_001247695.2. Lineage (NCBI taxonomy): Eukaryota > Viridiplantae > Chlorophyta > Pyramimonadophyceae > Pyramimonadales > Pyramimonadaceae > Cymbomonas > Cymbomonas tetramitiformis. The sequence continues at coordinate 12,615 of LGRX02019587.1, read as the reverse complement.
TCCTCGGCACCTTGCAGAAACATATGACACATCTGGTTGATCGCACTCAGCTCTTGGAGATCGCCAGAAGCCATTTGAGCGATGGCCCACGGCAGGGCACCCTACGGGTTTTCAAGACCCGTGCCAACGCCCGGTCCAAGGCCGTGTATTACCTCTTTGAGGACAATCGCTACTACAGTGAGCAGGGGCCCAGCAGCATGGCGTTCACCTTGGAGTACCTCTCCTCAGGCACGCGCAAGTTTGACTGCTGCAGCTGGGAGACCTGGAACAAGGTGGCGGTGATGCACCGAGAACCATTGTCTGCGTTCACGTCCTCGGTGGGCCCGGCGTTGCTGGCTGAGGCACGTCGGGCAGAGGTGCAGGCGCGTCTTCGAAACGACTTCATGAGGTGCCTGGACCCAATCGAGGGAGGGGATGCAGGAAGTGAGGAGGAAGATGGCAGCATCTCAGGATACTCATCCGACCTCGCGGCTGTTGAGGGTGTGAGCACTCACACGGGTCGCACCAGAACACCGTCGCCGTTGACAGAGGATGAAGACAGCGTGGAGGTCATCAGTGAAAGACTGGTTGGGCTGTCCGCCAGTTTGGCGATCATCAGAGAATATGAAGAACGACCTCGTACTGCCCGCGCAACTGCGAGGATTGGAACGGGGACGACCACGCCGGCACCCTACTCTGGCCGAGTTCTCGGCGGGATATCGACCATGGGCTTGGAGTGCAACATGGCACAGAGACCTGAGCACCATTCAATCCACGACATTCTGCGATCCCCTGCACATTCCGTCTGCACGCAGCAGACTGAAGCCGTGCCTCCGGCTGTCCCAGGACAAGAGCCGGACTCCGTTTCATACGTGCCATCAACCCCGAGCTCTACAGCACCCAGCAGCCCGGAGCGTTCCAGTGGCTTCGTTGCGCATGTCGACACTCGACCTTCAGGCCAACCTGCAGCGCGCCCGCAGAGTCCAACTGGGGGTGCCGCACAGCAGAGTTCACCACGGGCTGGTCAGCGCAGGAGGAGATCTCCTAGCCCCGAGGAAGGCGCTCATCGTCAGGACGCGTCTCGCAGTCGGCATGCCGGCATGGGCGCGTCGCGGGCTCCCCAGAGACACCAAAGTTATGATGAGATCTGGGAGGAAAGGAGAAGGGAGAGCGCCCTGGGGCCTTTTCAAGGGGGCACCGGGCAGGCTGCAGCCCGGCACGCCCGTCACTGAGAAGCAGCCCCGGCGAAAAGCCGGGCACGCAGCCCGCCAATGATAGGCGGGCGAAGCGCACTCAGGTGTGCTTCCTGCTCGTGGGGGTGTTCGTGCGCTTGCGTTGGCCGCAGCTGCCTCATTTTGCAGTGATGGCAGTATGGATGGCTATGGAGGTATTCAGGTTTCTTGGTGAGGTCGTCGCCTGCTGGGCATTCCACGCTGAGGCGCCCCGCAGAGCCATGGCACGCGCGTTGTGGGCCGTGCGCGCAACGCCACTCGAGCCATGGGCACATCAACAGGCGCCTCTCCGAGTGCTGTTGGCACTGGCCAGGCACCTACTGCTGTTGACCAAGGGCGCTCTTGAGGTAGCTGGGCTCCATCACGCTCGGCGTGGGCTGTGGTACGTGCCGTTGATACGGTTCTGCCTCGTCATGCTCGCCATGCACTTCACACACATGGTCGGCACTCTGGGGTGCGTCTTGACGGTTGGCGCCCACATTGTCCACCATGGGTTGCCATGCTCCGGCTCAGTTCAAGATGGTGGCACATTCGCCGCGCTGGAGACTCAGGTGGGTCGCGCGCTGGCGGTCGCCCAGCGGATCTTGGCCGCCGGGCCGGCTACGCTGGCCGCTGTTCCGCGGCGCATGCAGAAGCCGCGCTTTGCCGCTCGACTGCAGCGCCTGCAGTTCACTGCCGCTTGCTACCGAGTGGCGCACTGTGTCTATGTGATATCAGTCTTGGCGCTGGTGGTCTACGTGTCTGCAGGAGGAGGCCTGGGCCGTATGCAAGGGGGGTGGAAGATGTTGACTTGCATACTGACCCTTCACCCTCCAGTTAAACCAGTGGGTACCGGCAGAATTTTAAAACTTTTGCTGCTGCTAGCGGTGGCTGCTTGGGTGGCCGTCGTGGCCCCTGGGGAGCCTCAGGGCGTGCTGACGATGGACACGTGCTCGAGCTCGCCGATCAGATCTACCAGGACCGCCTGGGAAGACCAGAGGTCTTCGCGCCAATGGGACACCGGATGGGAGGCTATGGTGGCAGAGCAGGACGAGGTGCTTCCGCACACGGTGCTGGACACGTTACAGCCAGGGGGCACAACCAGGGTCACCAAGGACGAGGCCGCGTGGCTGGACACCGAGCTCAATGCCACCTTTGGAGGACATCCCGAGTTCACCGAGGAGAATTGGGAGGAGATGCGCAACGTGGTAAGGAGGTGCAGCTACTGCTTCGCCAACAAGCCGCAGGACATCAAAGGCTACCATGGGGGCGCGACACATGCGACCTTCGCCATCCCTTTCAAGGACGAGACTAAGGTAGCTTACCAACGACCGAGGAAGTACAGCCCGGGAGAGCAGGAGATCATCGACCTGCACTGCAAGGAACTGCTGGAATATGGCTTCATCGAGCCGGCTTCGCAGCACTGCAGACACGCCAGCAACGTGGTGGTTGCAGGGAAGAAGGATCACGACACTGGACAGTGGACCTCGACGAGATTCTGCGTCGACCTCCGATCTACGAATCGGTTGTCGCTGAAGGATAATACGTTACCACACCGTCCAGAAGAGCTCTACCAGCGCGTGGCCAAGGCCAAGTTCAAGACTACCCTGGACGCGACCAAGGCGTTCCACCAGATTCCCATGACCACTGAGGAGGACAGGGACAAGACAGCGTTCTGGTGGGGCAACCAGCTTTATCGCTACACATCCATGCCGTTTGGAGCAGCTGGAGCAACCGCAGCCTTCATCAGGATCATGGACTACGAGCTACGTCACCTGCAACACTGCACGGTGGCGTACGTCGATGACGTGTGCATATACTCAGACACCGCTGAGCAGCACATCAAGGATGTGGAAGCCGTGCTTCGCACTTTGGGGGATGCAGGGATACGTCTGCATTCGGGCAAGTCAACCTTCGGGTCAGCCACGGTGGACTTCTTGGGCTACCGCATCGGCTATAACACCATTGGCGCGCAGGACATCAAGTGCAAGGCCATCCAAGAGCTGCCCAAGCCCGAGGACAAAACTGGAGTACGCTCCATCCTTGGACTCATGAACTACTACAAAGGTCTGGTGGGGGAACCCATGGGACCCAACTACTCAGAGATGGCACGACCATTGAACGACCTGCTCAGAAAGGAAGTGTTGGATGTCAAGGGAGCTTGGGGGAAGGATCAGGACCAGGCATTACAAGCATTGAAGGATGCCCTGTGTTCGGGGAGATGTTTGAAGCCCATTGATTACAGCAAGCCCATCTTCCTCTACACAGACTGGAGCAACCATGGCATTGGCGCAGTGCTGGGGCAGAAGGACGAGAATGGCGTAGAACACATCTGTGTGGTCATCAGCCGCTCGCTGTCGAAAACCGAGAGACAGTACGCGAGCTTCCAGGGTGAGATGCTGGCAGTGGTGTGGGCCATCCGCACATTACGACAGTACCTGCACGGGGTCCACTTCACGCTGATCACCGACCATTCGCCGCTCACAACACTCATGGAGAAGGGTGACCTACAAGGTCAACACCTACGCTGGGCCATCAGCCTCCAGGAGTTTGAGTTCACGGTCCAGTACCGACCAGGTCCGAAGAATGAGAACGCGGATGTGCCATCCAGGTATCCACTGCCCAGCACCGCAGACGAGACTGGTGCCCGTTTGGACCGTGAAGGGGACCGAGCCAGGGAAGCGGGGCGTGCCGAGAGGCCAACGCGCTGCTTCACAGACGCCATTTGCTTGGAAGTGACCAGGGAGCCACCACTTGGCCCCGAAGTAAGCCCAGAAGCTCAGGTGGCCAACTACTGCGAGAACATGGTCAGGGAGCAGCTGGGGACCAGTGCAGTCCATCGACTGTTTGATGTACACTACCAAGAAGAGCTGGAGTGTAACAAGGGGGTCATGTTTGACACTGACCACCCGGAAGTGGCCAGGTGCTCGGGCAGGTTGACTCGGGTCGCCTGGGATGCCCTCAGCCAGGTACGGCCGATCAGGGGTATGCATTCCGGAGGCTCACCAGCGATATACGGCGACGAGACCATGGAGGGTGGTAAGCTCAAAGTGCCGAAGAAGATCGACACGAGAGTGATTGACAAGAGCTTCTTCCAGGAAGCCAGAGAAGAGGGCGTGGTCTGCTATGAGCCGTGTGGGGGCCTGTGTGCTGGACTAGAGATGCTCTTGCGCTGCGGAGTTAAGGTTAACAAGTACCTCTACCAGGACATCTCGAAGTCCAGCCAGACGGTAGCCAGGGCCAGGTGCATGGCGCTCAGTCGCCGTCATCCTGATTTGTTCCGTGCCGAGGCAGCCCACTTGGAGCAACTGCCCAGCAACATCGAAGACACCAGCCTCATTGACCTTGTACATGCAGGGGCATTGAGTGGAGAGCAGTGGGTCATGGTGTGTGGATATCCATGCCAGGACCTGTCACCAGCTGGCAAGCTGGCTGGTCTGGAGGGCAGGCACAGCAGACTGTTCTACCAGGCAGTGCGAGTCCTCTCCACGCTGCAACAGCTGCAGCCTCAGAGACCGCCAGCATATGTGCTGGAAAACGTTTCTCCGCTGTCACACAAGGAGAACTCGAAGATCAGGAAGGAGGTGTTCCCCATCATCAACAGCGTGGTGGGCCAGCCGGTGTCCTTTGACGCGGCGCGCGCGGGATCATACGCGCATCGTCTACGAGCATATTGGAGCAATCTGTTCCAGAATCAGCAGTTCAATCTGGTGATGGAGCGGGTGGACAGACCACCAGACAGATACGTGCGCGATATTCTGCAGCGAGGCTGGAAGCCGCGCAGGGTCGTCACAGGAGACAGGAAGCCTCACTACACCGCCAACGTTGTAGGGGAGCCCATGAGAGTATTGCCAACCATCTTGGCGACGCAAAACTCTCGTGCTTTTCGCGCGCCTCGCGCAGGCACAGTGGTGAGGGAGGGAGATGATGATGAAGTGGGGGAGACCAGAGAGGTTAACCTGGACGAGAAGGCAGTGGCCATGGGGTACAGCGCAGGTGAGCTGCGCGCGGCACATGGCATGAAAGACGAAGAATTGGCAGGAGTGCTTGGCCTTGCTATGGACCGAAGAGCAATGGAGCTATTGTATGCGATTGCCGAGGTCAGCACGACCAAACTGCCGAAGAGTGAGGAGAGTGAGGAGGAGGAACATGGCACGCTAGTTGCCATCCCCATCGCGAAAGCCACCAAGGTGGCTGCCACCTCCGAGGACACGGCTGAGCCGGTGCGAGCCCAACTAGCAGAGTGGATCACCAGTTCCAGCGGCTACACCCAGCAAGTCGCGCGACGCCTCAGCCATCAGGACTGGGAAGAGCGACTGCAACGCATGTGCAGCCAAGGACAGAAAGGTACGCAGGGGCTAGGCACCGCCGACGCAGTTCCACGCCGCAGGCAGTGGAAGATGGCCTCCATGAAGCTCGCGGGCTACGAGGCACGTCACCAGCAGGCCTTTTCAAGACCTGGAGGCAAGCCAGCAGAGACGAGCTCAGCCCCAGAATGGGCACCAGTGACAAAGGAGAAAGAGATGAGGCTGCCTAAGCTGCCCGACACTACGAGAATGGTTGCCATGCTGGCCAGCGTAACCAACCAGGAGTCATTCCGAGAAAGATACCCCGATATACACGAGGACGAGCTATGCCTCGCGTGGATCAAGTCAGGAGGAAGAGTGGAGGTGCCCAAGGAGGAATATCACAGGGTAAGGAAGAGGGCAGCGCGTCACCGTTGGGACGAGCTCATGGGCGAGTTATACATGGTCACTGTCAGTGGTAAGGAGCTGCTGGTGCCCAAGCCCTGTGACAGGATTCAGTTGGTGCGTGAGTACCATGAGAGGACTGGCCATTGGGGCATCAGGCGGACATTGAACCTGTTGTGGCAACGCCATTACTGGGCAGGCATCAAACAGGATGTGCAAGCAGTGGTCACTCAGTGCCAGACTTGCCAGAGGGTGAAGACGCACTATGCACGGGAGGAGGCGAATCTCACGCCGCTGGAGATCAAGTCCTTCATGTATCGCTGGTCCCTGGATTTAGCGTGGCCCACGAAACGCATCACGAAGGCTGGGAACCAACGCGTCTTGGTCATGATTGAGCACTACACGCGATTCGTCGTGTGCGTTCCAATCCCCGACAAGGAGGCCGCCACCATCGCCAACGCATTTCGCTATCATGTCCTATCCGTGTTTGGGGCGCCTGCAGAATGTTTGGTGGATGGGGGCACAGAGTTTGAAGGTGAGTTCTCTGCTCTATGCGAGCAGTGTCTCATTGACCGAAGAGTGACTTCACCGAGTTCCCCAGAGAGCAATGGCTTGACTGAACGGGTGGTACGCACCCTCAAGTTTTGCTTCAAGAAGATGGCCCTCGACAAGGGCCTGGACTTCGAGTGGGATGAGATGCTCTGGTCACTCGTACTCAGCTACAACGCAGCTAGGCAGCAGTCCACTGGAGTGGCGCCATTCACCTTGCTGTTCGCTCAGGAAGCCACGGTGCCACCGGATCTTCGTGCTCGACCCGAGTTGGACTTTGGGAAGCAGGAGGAGAAGACACTGGCTGATGATCTGTTGCAGCGAGCCGCCATCGTGAAGAGGCTCATGGTACATGCAGGGTGCAACCTGGAGATCGCTCAGCACCGCGACACTTTACGGTACGAGCACAGGAGGAGTGGCAGTTACGAGCCGAAGCCGCACCAGTTCAAGGCAGGCGATTTCGTATATATACGACAACAACCGCGCTCTGGCATGGAGGTGGCCACCAAGTCAGCCATCCTGAAGATAGTCAAGGTGCAAAGAGATGGAGTGGTAGTGTTGGAGGACAGCACGAAGCTGCGGGAGAAGAGCACAGTGCAAAGTATTGCGCCATGTCACTTACAAGTGAAAGACCAGTACGACTGCAGTGCAGCCATTCCCAGCAAGCATCTCGCGTGTGAGGTGTGTATGCGGACAGATGGGGAGGCAGCCATGTTGCTGTGTGACACCTGTAACCGTGGTTATCACACGTGGTGTCTGAATCCAGCGCTGGATGGAGTACCTGAAGGGGATTGGCAATGTCCCAAGTGCTTAGGTGGGACTGTGGTGGCAGCTGCCGCCGAGGTGAGCGCGTCAATCGTTGACAAGATGGCGGCCATGGAGCTGCAGCTGAGAGAGAAGCTGGGATCAGATGTGGTATTGTTGCCTGCAGACGTGGGTCCGCATCGTGCAGTGAGGCCGGGACGTGAAGACCCATGGCAGGCGCTGACCTCGCGGCAGATGCTCAGAAAAGAAGGGAGCATGGGGGATCTTCCTGACAGAGTGGCCTGGGGAAACCAGGGGAGCTCAGCAGAGTGATCACAGAAGTGATGCCAGGATTCTGGCATGAGGGCCATCGCACCATCTTGAGCAGGAAGTGTGCAGAGCAGCACACTCGCGCGAGAAGTCTCCGCAAGACGTCCACGGTGCAGGCCATGAGCCCCGAGGAAGTGCAGAAGAGAGGAGATGTCACACAACTGAGCAGAGCTCAGGTGAAGATTGCCAGTCAACTGGATTGGGGCTTAGAGTTGGTGATGACAGTTCCTCAGGAGGTCAGACGTTTGGCGCATGAGGTGACTTGGGAGAAGATCACACAGGTATGGGATCCTTGGGCTGGCACAGGTGTCATTGGCAAGGTTATGTCACTGGAGTGGCCTCATCTGAAGGTTATGAACAATGATTGGAATCCGCAGTTGAAGTGGCACGAAGCCCTTAATGCTTTACAACCGGGCAATTATCGAGCCTGGAAGGAGAAGTATGGGGTGTGTGACGCAGTGGTAACTTCACCCTGGTTCGCAGTGCTGGATATTGCGTTGCCGTTGGCAGTACTGGCCAGCCGAGTGGTGGCTTGTATTCATGTGCCATCGCACTACATGACAGATATGACAGAAAGCAGGGCACAATACTTTCGTAAGCTGTGTCACGCTGGACGTTTACATGTGATTGGACATTTAGAGCATGGACCTATTGGCAGAAGATGCATGTGGGTCATGGTGTTTCGCAACCCTTTGACAAGAGCCAGGATGCTGCGAGGAGGAGAGGCTTCTGGTGTGGGTATGTTTACCTTCAGCATGGGCAAGTTCGCGATGGATGGCGTGACGACAGAAGATGCTGAGCAAGCTCTTGTCTGATGTCTGTGCTACCAGTGGCAGCTACAGATGGGGGATGTTGAGAAAAAGAGCTTGCACAAGTAGTGAGAAGAGATAAAGAGATATCAAAAATTTTGAGATTTTGTGTAGTTACAGTAGCAAGATAACTGTGCAGTCATATAAGGAAACATATGCAAAGCCGAGCTAGTGTTGTATAGGCACTGACAATAAGTAAGACTGTCTAGTAGTAGGGCTAGAGGGTTGTGCTTTGTGTGGACGCTTCGTGCATAAGTTCGCGACAGCTGTCACAAACCACGGCTTATCGTGTACCTCAGCCGGGTTGTGACACTTGCTGTAGCAGTCTCTGTGACGAACGTATGACACGCGCAGTACGATACGCGCGAGGAGTTATGACAGTGACGAGATACGGAAATACGGATGGGTGTTACACTTGTTTGGAGATAGCGAGAATAAGTAGGGCGGCGTAGTGAGAGTGAGCGGACGCTCATTTTTGTTTTGCCTTCATAACAGTGATTCCGAGAATAACCAGGACTCGCTTGAGACCGCGAAAACAGCAGTGTTATGAGATAATTAATAAGATACAGTATTCTTATGCTTGTAAAGATATACATTTGTGGACTTCTCCTTGTGCGACTGCGTCAGAACTGTAATTAACAGTCTTTTTCATGTTGAGAAAAAGAGCTTGCACAAGTAGTGAGAAGAGATAAAGAGATATCAAAAATTTTGAGATTTTGTGTAGTTACAGTAGCAAGATAACTGTGCAGTCATATAAGGAAACATATGCAAAGCCGAGCTAGTGTTGTATAGGCACTGACAATAAGTAAGACTGTCTAGTAGTAGGGCTAGAGGGTTGTGCTTTGTGTGGACGCTTCGTGCATAAGTTCGCGACATCGACATACGCACCGCATGAAAGCACAATGCATAGCACAAGCGTACCACACATATCATATTCGCATAACGAACACGTTTTGAGCATTTGACAGCGCGCTGTCAGCCCTAGCAAAAACGCGGATGTCAACCGCGTCCACGTTTCCGCTAGGGTTTCGTCCCTCATCTGCGCGCTCGCTTGCAAGCAAGTATGCGCTGCGGATGAGGGAACGGCTTACCAAAATATTATCTCATATGTGTTATCTTTCAATATTAATTCGTACGGTCTGAATGGCCAACCACAATTCTCGCTAAGGGCCGGCGCGGTCATGTGGGTATGTTGAGCGGGATCTTAGGATTTTCGCGACTTCCAAAAGTAGTGAAAGGGGCCATCATTCTTTGCGAAGCGAATACCCCCTGACTCAGTAGAAATATGTGATAATATTAGATAGGAAAATTTTACTTAGATGAACACGTAATCTTAAAAATCTTCGCCTGGCTGTACGGGGTCTCACTGCGAGAGAGAGAGCGTTCCGCGTTAAGTTGAAATTACATAGTTAACAAATAACATCTGTACATCGCAAAATGCTCAAAGCGACATCTGCTGTAAAATGGGACAGTGACACTGCGAGTATCATACGTATGCGAGAGGCGAATCTGTCAAAAACCAAACCAAATCTTTTGCGTCTCAAAATGACATACCGTACAAAAAAGCAGTCATATGCCACCCAAGAAATGTGGCGTACCCCACTTCGACTTTTTCGCGGGGACGCACGATTAAATGCAGATATTACTACATTTTCAGTGCACGGTTCAGATGAATGAGATTATAGTTCCGAATTTCGCCCGTCTAATGAATCACGTAATGTATCCAAGACGTGAATGATGTTGCGCCACATCGGCTATAGAGTTGGACGTTGGACCTTTCCAGGCTCGTATGACCAGTAATAATCACGAAAAGAGAATATTTAAGGGGGGCTTAATGCGGCGGGCTCTCGTACTTAACACATCATGGGGTTTCGAGCGATTTCAGCCGTGAAAAATATTTCAATCGAACTGCCATATTCATCTGCGCTGGATTTCTCTTGCCATGTCAGTTGTGTCGGGAAAACGGTAGTTCCCAAATATAAATTATATACAAAAATGTCATAAATAATTCAGAATACCCAGCGCATTACGCGTTACAGCAGTGTGAATTTTATGAACCACTTTGGTGAGCCACTTTGGTGAGGCCACCTCACCAAAGTGGTTCACAAGTCCGAGTGGGGGAAATTTTGGAAAATATCATTCTTGAAAGGCGGAAGAATTTTTGAGGCAGATCTGTATTCCAGAATTAAGAATTCAAATTTGTATTCTAGGATTGTCACTTTTCTATTCCAACCAAATTGTACACCCACGATACCACCATCGCGCGCGTGGGGTGGGCGGGAGTGTCCCACGATACCACCATCGCGCGCGTGGGGCGGGCGGGAGTGTCCCACGATGCCACCATCGCGCGCGTGGGGCGGGCGGGAGCGTGTCACACGATACCACCATCACGGGCGCGGACTAGTCACGCAAGGATGGTGGGGTGGGAGTGCCCCGCGCTATCGCCTCACATGTTATATTATTATGCGCCGCAGGCGCGAATTTTCGAACATTCCCGACTTTTTCGTTGAACACTGGAGTAATTCTGAGGCAAGGGGGTGTGCTCAGACCCCCCACCCCCCCTAGGACTTGCATTCTGCCCTTGGGGGGTGATTGGGGAACCGTGCCGAACCGCCAACCACTGTGGTCTATGCAAGGTAGATTCATATGTCAAGTTGCATACAGATGAAATAAGTATATCCAGTTTTGATGAAAATGCATTCTCTCTACGAAAAAGCGCGTTATCTCACAAATAGTGCCGTAACTTTGGCAATGCTTATTCATTCGTGTTATGACTGGACGCACAATCTCAACTCATCAGGCCCGACATTTTCAAATACCAAACGCAAGAATCCGGTCAGTTTGGGTTCGCAGTTGCAATCATCTGCCGAGTTCGCTAGCGAGTGCCAGAGCATACCGCATTGTTTTGGGCGTAACGTTCGTTTGGGCATTAATATGTAATTTGTTATAAATTGAATATGGAACACTTAAGCCTACATAATCGATAGTTTGACAATTCACTCCGATAATCGACGATAAATACGATATATCGATAGTATCAGTTATCCGAAATATCGATATAGAGCCTTGGCGTGTTACCTATGGCATGCTATCGATGTATGGATAGCATGGAAGTCAAGCACTATGTATGCCTATAAAAGTCTTACTCAATATATTTAAAAAGTATCGACCATGACCGGTGTTCCACCGTAGTTAGCACTACGGCATGCTTATCATATTACTTAAGATATTGGTACATATTAGGAAAGTGTGTTGGCATATATTAGGCAAGTATCGTATATAGTTCACTCGCAGTTCGTAAACTCGGGGTTTTTTGGGGAGTTACGTAATGAAATAATTGCTTTTTAGTGAACCGGGTATTCGATGCGAATATCGATGGTCTGAACTAAGGGCTTTTAATTTATGCTTGGTTGGGATTTTAACATATGCTTGCTGATGATGCAAGTCATGTGCAATATGCAATATATGGGACTTGTGCAAGCCACTTACATTCTTACCCACGTATGGCTGTTCCATTTATTGTCCTATGGGGTGGGGGAGGGGGGCATGGCACATGCCCCCCCCCCCAGCCGGACATTTAGAGGTGGACATATACAGTGTTAAATTGCACTTGGGAGAACAAATTTATTCTTCCCTACGCGTGTTTTGGTAGTTTGTACTGCTTTATCCCAATTCGAGCCGTAAGCTGCCCTGTCTTTTTGCGCGCAACGAAGGTGAGAGAACATTCAATTTAAGCGTAAATTCTATCGGGTTACGCCCCCAACCGTATATGTGACGAGTGGCATTAGCTCAAGAGCTCATAGGAAGCTCATAGATCGCCAGATCCAAAGGTCTGGAGGTCTCAGTTTGAATCTGAGATGCGTACCACACGCTCAAGGTGCGCTGTCTCCACCCTTTATCTGCTAGCAGCGTGCAAGCCTAATCCAGTGCATTTTGTTAAAGGTGTTAGGAGCCCGTATAGTTCTTCACACTATCAGCATATTTTCAACATTTTTTAGGGTGCTGCTTTCAAGGAGTACTTCTAATTCTTGCAGATCGACGCGCCCTCTTGAAAAATTGTGGAGCACTCTTGAGGAATTAGAAAACGCGCCTAGCAGTTTTCGTTTCCTTTTTGGTAGCCTTTTGCCTTGGAGCCCTGCAAAGCCTGCAGTATCAGCATATTTTCAACATTTGTTAGGGTGCTGCTTTCAAGGAGCACTTCCAATCCCTGCAGATCGACGCGCCCTCTTGCAAAAGTGTGGAGCACTCTCGAGGAATTAGAAGACGCGCCTAGCAGTTTTCATTTTATTTTTGTAGCCTTTT
>LGRX02019586.1:0-13564 GCA_001247695.2 Cymbomonas tetramitiformis | reverse complement strand
ATGCTGCATTTAAGATCCACGGAACTGGAATCGCGCAGATGCTGCATTTGAGATCCACGGAACTGGAATCGCGCAGATGCTGCAGTGAAGGTTGGCTCGGGCCCGTGCCAAAGAGCGCCCAATGCCTTACCCAATGCAAGGAGTGCAGCGCATTGCAGTGCTTTCGACGGAACAAAGTTGCTGCAATGACTTTGTGTTGAAAATGCATTTATGCGGCATTGTGAATTGAGCTTACAGGAAAATCATAGCGTCATCGATACCATTCCTTGAAAAGTAATTCAAACTTCAAAGCTTGGTCAAGACGTGATCTATTCATATGCTTAACAACTCAAAGCGAAGTCAGAGCATAGCTTATAAATATGGTTCTTTGCAAAAAGTTGAATGAGACAAAATCCATTTTCTGAAACGATATGAGGCAAAACCCATTTTCTGGCAAGGCCAACTCAACTCAACTCACTTGTTGTCCGAAGCTCTCGTCTTTTGATATGCCCAGTGTAGCAGTGTACCCGATCTGATCTGGTGGCGGACGGGCTTTTGCTCACCCAGGTTGTAGCATGCAGATGCGTGGGCCTGCCGATGCGTGTTCTGAAGCACATGCTTGCAACGTGGAGCTGGGCTGCCACCAAAATGACATTACGTCGCAGAGTGCAGGCACGTGTCACGCGGCGCTCCGAGATGCTGGTGCGCCCTGTGTAGTTGGCAGGGTGACCTCTCTGTCGATGCGGCGATGTTAGCTCCCGCTGCTGTGTCGAGTTTGCATGCCAAACTTCCAACACTTTGCCTGCTTCAGCCCCATCCCCGACGGCCACGGATCCTCTGCTAGCAATGTTCTGTTTCTGACCTCGGTGTGGTCAGTCCATGACCTCTGATTGGCTCTGACCGGTGCCACCTCCGGGTCATGCAGAGGCTGCGCTGCTGCTGGGCGCGTTGGAGCAGCGCATGGCGGCCAAGCGAGATGGCGGAGCTCCCCAACATGGCCGATGCGCTAACGCAGCAGAGGGGGGCGAGCTGGACATATCTCCGTGTGATGTGTGCATGGCGGGAGGCTGCCCTGTGCTGTTTGCTCCTGGCTGATCGGGTAAGACCGGGCACCTCTCCTGGCAGCATGCTTGAGGGATTAAAGAACGGTTGGGAATCGGGTCTGAGGGGTGGCAGGCTGGGTGGGTGGCAGGCGGCCCGTGTTGGCAGGCTACACTGGCAGAAGCTGCAACGCAAAACGCTTCGACTTGTGGTGGCCGGCTGGACCGATTGGAAGGGTCAGCACAGAGCCCTGCGTTTCTTTCAACGTAAGCTGAAGGGTCGAGCGATACGAGGGGCCTGCATTCTGTGGAATATATGGGCAACCTCCCAGCGACGGAATAAACAGGTCATGAGGCGCGCACAGAGGGTGCTGGGGCGGATGCAGCTGGTGTTCTCGCTGACCGCGTGGATAGCGCGGGTGACGGAGGAGGCCGGGAAGAGGGAGCTGCTGACGCGCATGGTGCGGCGCATGCAGCTGGGGGCGGAGTGGCGGTGCCTGCAGTCATGGGCGAGGACATGCCAGCTGTTGAGGGCGCAGAGGCGCAAGCTGCTGCGGGTGACGCAGCGGTGGCAGGGGGCGACGTTGCAAAACGTGGTGACGTGCTGGGCAACGGTGGTGAATGAGGAGCGCGCGGTGCGGAGGCTGCGGCAGCAGCAGGAGATGAGAGCGGTGGGCGGCGCATGGGCGTGGTGGCAGGAGTGGGCACATAGGGTGAAAGGCATGAAGCACATTTCAAGACGCGCACAGAGGGTGCTGGGGCGGATGCAGCTGGTGTTCTCGCTGACTGCGTGGATAGCGCGGGTGACGGAGGAGGCCGGGAAGAGGGAGCTGCTGACATGCATGGTGCGGCGCATGCAGCTGGGGGCGGAGTGGCGGTGCCTGCAGTCATGGGCGGGGACATGCCGGCTGTTGAGGGCGCAGAGGCGCAAGCTGCTGCGGGTGACACAGCGGTGGCAGGGGGCGACGTTGCAGAACGTGGTGACGTGCTGGGCAGCGGTGGTAAATGAGGAGCGCGCGGTGCGGAGGCTGCGGCAGCGGCAGGAGATGAGAGCGGTGGGCGGCGCATGGGCATGGTGGCAGGAGTGGGCCCATAGGGTGAAAGGCATGAAGCACATTTCGAGGCGATTACAGAGGGTGCTGGGGCGGATGCAGCTGGTGTTCTCGCTGACTGCGTGGATAGCTTGGGTGACGGAGGAGGCCGGGAAGAGGGAGCTGCTGACACGCATGGTGCGGCGCATGCAGCTGGGGGCGGAGTGGCGGTGCCTGCAGTCATGGGCGGGAACATGCCGGCTGCTGAAGGCGCAGAGGCGCAAGCTGCTGCGGGTGACGCAGCAGTGGCAGGGGGCGACGTTGCAGAACGTGGTGACGTGCTGGGCAGCGGTGATGAATGAGGAGCGCGCGGTGCGGAGGCTGCGGCAGCGGCAGGAGATGAGAGCGGTGGGCGGCGCATGGGCGTGGTGGCAGGAGTGGGCACACAGGGTTAAAGGCATGAAGCACGTTTTGAGGCGCGCACAGAGGGTGCTGGGGCGGATGCAGCTGGTGTTCTCGCTGACTGCGTGGATAGCGCGGGTGACGGAGGAGGCCGGGAAGAGGGAGCTGCTGACATGCATGGTGCGGCGCATGCAGCTGGGGGCGGAGTGGCGGTGCCTGCAGTCATGGGCGGGGACATGCCGGCTGTTGAGGGCGCAGAGGCGCAAGCTGCTGCGGGTGACACAGCGGTGGCAGGGGGCGACGTTGCAGAACGTGGTGACGTGCTGGGCAGCGGTGATGAATGAGGAGCGCGCGGTGCGGAGGCTGCGGCAGCGGCAGGAGATGAGAGCAGTGGGCGGCGCATGGGCATGGTGGCAGGAGTGGGCGCATCGGGTGAATGGCCTGAAGCAAGTGTCGAGGCGCGCACAGAGGGTGCTGGGGCGGATGCAGCTGGTGTTCTCGCTGACTGCGTGGATAGCGCGGGTGACGGAAGAGGCTGGGAAGAGGGAGCTGCGGACGCGCATGGTGCGGCGCATGCATCTGGGGGCGGAGTGGCGGTGCCTGCAGTCATGGGCGGGGACATGCCAGCTGTTGAAGGCGCAGAGGCACAAGCTGCAGCGGGTGACGCAGCGGTGGCAGGGGGCGACGTTGCAGAACGTGGTGACGTGCTGGGCAGCGGTGGTAAATGAGGAGCGCGCGGTGCGGAGGCTGCGGCAACGGCAGGAGATGAGAGCGGTGGGCGGCGCATGGGCGTGGTGGCAGGAGTGGTCACATAGGGTGAAAGGCCTGAAGCATGTTTCGATACGCGCACAGAGGGTGCTGGGGCGGATGCAGCTGGTGTTCTCGCTGACTGCGTGGATAGCGTTGATGAAGGAGGAGGCCGGGAAGAGGGAGCTGCTGACGCGCATGGTGCGGCGCATGCAGCTGGGGGCGGAGTGGCGGTGCCTGCAGTCATGGGCGAGGACATGCCGGCTGTTGAAGGCGCTGAGGCGCAAGCTGCAGCGCGTGACGCAGCGGTGGCAGGGGGCGACGTTGCAGAAGGTGGTGACGTGCTGGGCAGCGGTGATGAATGAGGAGCGCGTGGTGCGGAGGCTGCGGCAGCGGCAGGAGATGAGAGCGGTGGGCGGCGCATGGGCGTGGTGGCAGGAGTGGGCACGCGGGCGGGTCGGGGAGCGGCAGCTGACGAAGCGCGCACAGAGGGTGCTTGGGCGGATGCAGCTGGTGTTCTCGCTGACTGCGTGGATAGCGCGGGTGACGGAGGAGGCCGGGAAGAGGGAGCTGCTGACGCGCATGGTGCGGCGCATGCAGCTGGGGGCGGAGTGGCGGTGCCTGCAGTCATGGGCAAGGACATGCCGGCTGCTGAAGGCGCAGAGGCGCAAGCTGCAGCGGGTGACGCAGCGGTGGCAGGGGGCGACGTTGCAGAACGTGGTGACGTGCTGGGCAGCGGTGATGAATGAGGAGCGCGCGGTGCGGAGGCTGCGGCAGCGGCAGGAGATGAGAGCGGTGGGCGGCGCATGGGCGTGGTGGCAGGAGTGGGCACGCGGGCGGGTCGGGGAGCGGCAGCTGACGAAGCGCGCACAGAGGGTGCTTGGGCGGATGCAGCTGGTGTTCTCGCTGACTGCGTGGATAGCGCGGGTGACGGAGGAGGCCGGGAAGAGGGAGCTGCTGACGCGCATGGTGCGGCGCATGCAGCTGGGGGCGGAGTGGCGGTGCCTGCAGTCATGGGCGAGGACATGCCGGCTGCTGAAGGCGCAGAGGCGCAAGCTGCAGCGGTGACGCAGCGGTGGCAGGGGGCGACGTTGCAGAACGTGGTGACGTGCTGGGCAGCGGTGATGAATGAGGAGCGCGCGGTGCGGAGGCTGCGGCAGCGGCAGGAGATGAGAGCGGTGGGCGGCGCATGGGCGTGGTGGCAGGAGTGGGCACACAGGGTTAAAGGCATGAAGCACGTTTTGAGGCGCGCACAGAGGGTGCTGGGGCGGATGCAGCTGGTGTTCTCGCTGACTGCGTGGATAGCGCGGGTGACGGAGGAGGCCGGGAAGAGGGAGCTGCTGACGCGCATGGTGCGGCGCATGCAGCTGGGGGCGGAGTGGCGGTGCCTGCAGTCATGGGCGAGGACATGCCGGCTGTTGAAGGCGCAGAGGCGCAAGCTGCAGCGGGTGACTCAGCGGTGGCAGGGGGCGACGTTGCAGAACGTGGTGACGTGCTGGGCAGCGGTGATGAATGAGGAGCGCGCGGTGCGGAGGCTGCGGCAGCGGCAGGAGATGAGAGCAGTGGGCGGCGCATGGGCATGGTGGCAGGAGTGGGCGCATCGGGTGAATGGCCTGAAGCAAGTGTCGAGGCGCGCACAGAGGGTGCTGGGGCGGATGCAGCTGGTGTTCTCGCTGACTGCGTGGATAGCGCGGGTGACGGAAGAGGCTGGGAAGAGGGAGCTGCGGACGCGCATGGTGCGGCGCATGCATCTGGGGGCGGAGTGGCGGTGCCTGCAGTCATGGGCGGGGACATGCCAGCTGTTGAAGGCGCAGAGGCACAAGCTGCAGCGGGTGACGCAGCGGTGGCAGGGGGCGACGTTGCAGAACGTGGTGACGTGCTGGGCAGCGGTGGTAAATGAGGAGCGCGCGGTGCGGAGGCTGCGGCAACGGCAGGAGATGAGAGCGGTGGGCGGCGCATGGGCGTGGTGGCAGGAGTGGTCACATAGGGTGAAAGGCCTGAAGCATGTTTCGATACGCGCACAGAGGGTGCTGGGGCGGATGCAGCTGGTGTTCTCGCTGACTGCGTGGATAGCGTTGATGAAGGAGGAGGCCGGGAAGAGGGAGCTGCTGACGCGCATGGTGCGGCGCATGCAGCTGGGGGCGGAGTGGCGGTGCCTGCAGTCATGGGCGAGGACATGCCGGCTGTTGAAGGCGCAGAGGCGCAAGCTGCAGCGGGTGACGCAGCGGTGGCAGGGGGCGACGGCGCAGAACGTGGTGACGTGCTGGGCAGCGGTGATGAATGCGGAGCGCGCGGTGCGGCGGCAGCGGCAGCGGCAGATGCTTGCTCATAGGTTACGGTTTACGGCACAGTTATTTCGTGCGTGGGCAGCATTTGCGATGGTCCTCGGTACGCAGCGGCATTTGGCATTCCTGGGTGTTCGACGCGCGCATGTTGGCAGATTCAGGCGTTGGTTTGCAGGTTGGGAAGCAGCTGCCAGGCACATGCAAATGCTGCGCCAGAAGCAGCAACGAATTGCTTTGCGACGAGGGGATCGTTTGTCCCATTCCGTGTTGATGGAGTGGGCGAGGGCCCTAGGAGCCCGGTGGCTGTTGCAAAGTGCACTACGACGGAGGCGGCGGGCGCTGCTGCTAATGGGGTTTAACGGATGGCGGGATACCGTCGAAGGGAAGTGGCTCGGGGCACGGTTGGTGGCAGGGTCGATGTACAAGCTGATGGGCGGGCTTCTGCGGCGTAGCACGCTGAAGTGGCGGCAGGTGACGTCTGAGCATGTGACACAGCGGCAATGGACACGGCAATGGCACGTGAGGATGGTGCTGATGGGGGCTCTGCGACACTGGAGGGCCACGGCAGCCGAAAAGTCCCGCCAGAGAGGGGTCCACATGCGGATGAGCAAGCGGCAGTGCCTCGTGCTGTGGGCGGAGGTTGCAGCATGGCGCAGCACTGCTGGGCGCAAGGTGGCGCACCTTAGGCGGTGGAGTGATAGCGTGCTGGTGCGCAGAGGTATCAGCGAGTGGGCGAGGATGGCAGCAACACGTGGCAATCTGCGGCGGCATGCAGAGCGTGGAATGCGATGGCGGTGGCTCGGCTGCTGGAAGACGGGTGCTGAAGCGCGCCGGGTCACGCGGGTGCGAAGGCAGCAGGCGCTGGTGTGCTGGCAGGGGCGTGCCAGGAGGCGAATGGGAGATGTGGTGATGCGGACCTGGAAGCGGTGGAGGGCAGATCGAGCGTGGTGCCGCAGGGTGGTGGGACGGGCAAGAGGTCGATGGCGAGGTGCCAGGCTGCGCCGCGGGGTGCAAGCGTGGTCGGACTTCGCCGCATGCCGATCCTGGGGCCGCAGGGCTGTCAACAGTGCGGGAGAGTGGAGGCAGAGGCGCAGGGGGTGCCAAGTACTGGTGCTGTGGGCGGCTACGGCACGCAGACGAAGGGTAATAGGGCGGCGGTGCGTCGCGGTGACGGAGCGCGGACGCCTGGCACGGATATGGGAGGCCTGGAAGGGATGGAGGGCGAAAAAAGCGCTGGTACCATCAGAAATGGAATACTTCTGTTTTGACAGAGCGGGGTATTGTTTTTTAACATGGAAAACAGCTGTTTGGCAAATTCAGTCTAAGCGACAAATTAATTTTATTTTCCGTTCTGTACTTTTAGTTTGGGTGATGACGAGTAGGCTGTTGAAGGTGCAGAGGCGCAAGCTGCAAAAGATGACGCAGCGGTGGCAGGGGGCGACGTTGCAGAACGTGGTGACGTGCTGGGCAGCGGTGATAAATGAGGAGCGCGCGGTGCGGAGGCTGCGGCAGCGGCAGGAGATGAGAGCGGTGGGCGGCGCATGGGCGTGGTGGCAGGAGTGGGCACATAGGGTGAAAGGCATGGAGCACATTTCGAGACGCGCACAGAGGGTGCTGGGGCGGATGCAGCTGGTGTTCTCGCTGACTGCGTGGATAGCGCGGGTGACGGAGGAGGCCGGGAAGAGGGAGCTGCTGACACACATGGTGCGGCGCATGCAGCTGGGGGCGGAGTGGCGGTGCCTGCAGTCATGGGCGAGGACATGCCGGCTGCTGAAGGCGCAGGTGCGCAAGCTGCAGCGCGTGACGCAGCGGTGGCAGGGGGCGACGTTGCAGAACGTGGTGACGTGCTGGGAAGCGGTGATGAATGAGGAGCGCGCGGTGCGGAGGCTGCGGCAGCGGCAGGAGATGAGAGCGGTGGGCGGCGCATGGGCGTGGTGGCAGGAGTGGTCGCAGAACCTAAAAGTCATTAAGCAGGTGTCGAAGCGCGCACAGAGGGTGCTGGGGCGGATGCAGCTGGTGTTCTCGCTGACTGCGTGGAAAGCGCGGGTGACGGAAGAGATCGGGAAGATGGAGCTGCTGACACGCATGGTGCGGCGCATGCAGCTGGGGGCGGAGTGGCGGTGCCTGCAGTCATGGGCGAGGACATGCCGGCTGTTGAAGGCGCAGAGGCGCAAGCTGCAGCGGGTGACTCAGCGGTGGCAGGGGGCGACGTTGCAGAACGTGGTGACGTGCTGGGCAGCGTTGATGAATGAGGAGCGCGCGGTGCGGAGGCTGCGGCAGCGGCAGGAGATGAGAGCGGTGGGCGGCGCATGGGCATGGTGGC
Source organism: Cymbomonas tetramitiformis (assembly GCA_001247695.2). Classification (NCBI taxonomy): domain Eukaryota; kingdom Viridiplantae; phylum Chlorophyta; class Pyramimonadophyceae; order Pyramimonadales; family Pyramimonadaceae; genus Cymbomonas; species Cymbomonas tetramitiformis. The sequence goes on along the minus strand of LGRX02019586.1, from coordinate 5,757 downwards.
AGGAGTGGTCGCAGAACCTACAAATCATTTCGCAGCTGTCGAAGCGCGCACAGAGGGTGCTGGGGCGGATGCAGCTGGTGTTCTCGCTGACTGCGTGGATAGCGCGGGTGACGGAGGAGGCCGGGAAGAGGGAGCTGCTGACGCGCATGGTGCGGCGCATGCAGCTGGGGGCGGAGTGGCGGTGCCTGCAGTCATGGGCGGGGACATGCCGGCTGCTGAAGGCGCAGAGGCGCAAGCTGCAGCGCGTGACGCAGCGGTGGCAGGGGGCGACGTTGCAGAACGTGGCGACGTGCTGGGCAGCGGTGATGAATGAGGAGCGCGCGGTGCGGAGGCTGCGGCAGCGGCAGGAGATGAGAGCGGTGGGCGGCGCATGGGCGTGGTGGCAGGAGTGGGCACATAGGGTGAAAGGCATGAAGCACATTTCGAGACGCGCACAGAGGGTGCTGGGGCGGATGCAGCTGGTGTTCTCGCTGACTGCGTGGATAGCGCGGGTGACGGAGGAGGCCGGGAAGAGGGAGCTGCTGACGCGCATGGTGCGGCGCATGCAGCTGGGGGCGGAGTGGCGGTGCCTGCAGTCATGGGCGAGGACATGCCGGCTGCTGAAGGCGCAGCGGCACAAGCTGCAGCGCGTGACGCAGCGGTGGCAGGGAGCGACGTTGCAGAACGTGGTGTCTTGCTGGGCAGCCGTGGTGATTGAGGAGCGCGCGGTGCGGAGGCTGCGGCAGCGGCAGGAGATGAGAGCGGTGGGCGGCGCATGGGCGTGGTGGCAGGAGTGGGCACATAGGGTGAAAGGCCTGAAGCACATTTCGAGGCGCGCACAGAGGGTGCTGGGGCGGATGCAGCTGGTGTTCTCGCTGACTGCGTGGATAGCGCGGGTGACGGAGGAGGCCGGGAAGAGGGAGCTGCTGACGCGCATGGTGCGGCGCATGCAGCTGGGGGCGGAGTGGCGGTGCCTGCAGTCATGGGCGAGGACATGCCGGCTGCTGAAGGCGCAGCGGCACAAGCTGCAGCGCGTGACACAGCGGTGGCAGGGAGCGACGTTGCAGAACGTGGTGTCTTGCTGGGCAGCCGTGGTGATTGAGGAGCGCGCGGTGCGGAGGCTGCGGCAGCGGCAGGAGATGAGAGCGGTGGGCGGCGCATGGGCGTGGTGGCAGGAGTGGGCACATAGGGTGAAAGGCCTGAAGCACATTTCGAGGCGCGCACAGAGGGTGCTGGGGCGGATGCAGCTGGTGTTCTCGCTGACTGCGTGGATAGCTTGGGTGACGGAGGAGGCCGGGAAGAGGGAGCTGCTGACGCGCATGGTGCGGCGCATGCAGCTGGGGGCGGAGTGGCGGTGCCTGCAGTCATGGGCGAGGACATGCCGGCTGTTGAAGGCGCAGAGGCGCAAGCTGCAGCGGGTGACTCAGCGGTGGCAGGGGGCGACGTTGCAGAACGTGGTGACGTGCTGGGCAGCGGTGATGAATGAGGAGCGCGCGGTGCGGAGGCTGCGGCAGCGGCAGATGCTTGCTCATAGGTTACGGTTTACGGCACAGTTATTTCGTGCGTGGGCAGGATTTGCGATGGTTCTTGGTACGCAGCGGCATTTGGCATTCCTGGGTGTTCGACGCGCGCATGTTGGCAGATTCAGGCGTTGGTTTGCAGGTTGGGAAGCAGCTGCCAGGCACATGCAAATGCTGCGCCAGAAGCAGCAACGAATTGCTTTGCGACGAGGGGATCGTTTGTCCCATTCCGTGTTGATGGAGTGGGCGAGGGCCCTAGGAGCCCGGTGGCTGTTGCAAAGTGCACTACGACGGAGGCGGCGGGCGCTGCTGCTAATGGGGTTTAACGGATGGCGGGATACCGTCGAAGGGAAGTGGCTCGGGGCACGGTTGGTGGCAGGGTCGATGTACAAGCTGATGGGCGGGCTTCTGCGGCGTAGCACGCTGAAGTGGCGGCAGGTGACGTCTGAGCATGTGACACAGCGGCAATGGACACGGCAATGGCACGTGAGGATGGTGCTGATGGGGGCTCTGCGACACTGGAGGGCCACGGCAGCCGAAAAGTCCCGCCAGAGAGGGGTCCACATGCGGATGAGCAAGCGGCAGTGCCTCGTGCTGTGGGCGGAGGTTGCAGCATGGCGCAGCACTGCTGGGCGCAAGGTGGCGCACCTTAGGCGGTGGAGTGATAGCGTGCTGGTGCGCAGAGGTATCAGCGAGTGGGCGAGGATGGCAGCAACACGTGGCAATCTGCGGCGGCATGCAGAGCGTGGAATGCGATGGCGGTGGCTCGGCTGCTGGAAGACGGGTGCTGAAGCGCGCCGGGTCACGCGGGTGCGAAGGCAGCAGGCGCTGGTGTGCTGGCAGGGGCGTGCCAGGAGGCGAATGGGAGATGTGGTGATGCGGACCTGGAAGCGGTGGAGGGCAGATCGAGCGTGGTGCCGCAGGGTGGTGGGACGGGCAAGAGGTCGATGGCGAGGTGCCAGGCTGCGCCGCGGGGTGCAAGCGTGGTCGGACTTCGCCGCATGCCGATCCTGGGGCCGCAGGGCTGTCAACAGTGCGGGAGAGTGGAGGCAGAGGCGCAGGGGGTGCCAAGTACTGGTGCTGTGGGCGGCTACGGCACGCAGACGAAGGGTAATAGGGCGGCGGTGCGTCGCGGTGACGGAGCGCGGACGCCTGGCACGGATATGGGAGGCCTGGCAATCATGCCGTGCTCTTCAGCAGCTGCAGGGTCTGCGATGCCGGTTGCAGCGCCAACGGAAGATCTTGCGTGCCGGATTTACAGCCTGGCAACAGGTCCTTGTGGAGCAGCGGGCAACGGTATACGGCATGCTGTTCAGAGCTTGGCATGACCGAGCAGCTTCGAAGGTTGCGCATCGGGTGCGCACCCGGCCTTCACGTGTTGCCTGAGTGCTTGGAATCTATCTACCAGTTTGGGTGATGACGGAGGGGTTGCAACACCGGCTGCAATGTTCCACTTGCCTGCTGCAAGCACTGACCCTTCTAAGGTGGGGCATCTGGCTTCGGAGATAGAGCATAAATCCTGTGTATACAAATTGGCGCAAAGACACTTATTCATGAGTTTGAAGTCTTCAGCCTACTCGCAGAGGATGGCGCCCATGCCTATACCCATGCCTATACCCATGTCATGCTCTACCCACGCCCACGCCGTACCCACAGCATGATCATAATATGCTTCCCTCGTGCTCTTAGGTTCCTCGGGAGAGCCCCCCCCAATGAACCCCCGGCAAATGAACGGGCTTGGATGGGAGGTCTGGTGCTGCGTTTTACAGGCAGCAGTGCGCATGGCGACCTTAGCTTTAGGCCGGCGAGTGCTGCGGCGGCGGTTTCTTGGCTGGGCGCGCTGCTGCCCTGGATGGGCCCGCTGGTGCCGTTGGATGGCGGCGGACCCGGCGCAACGATCTGTGGATCGCGTTGTGCAGATGTGGGTCACCAAGCTGACGCGCGCAAGCCTGGTGTCGTGGCGCCACATGGCCGCCTTGCAACGCACCCTCGAGGATTATGTGGCGACGCAGCTGGGCATGCGTGTGGCCGCTGCGTTCGAGGCGTGGATGGAAGCCGTGCACTTCCTCTTGGCTCGCGCCAGGTGCGCCCCTGTGCCCCCCTCCTCTCGGTCTGGGCCACTGAGCAATTGCCGCTGCAGGCTGCTGCAGGGCGTTTGCGTGGTGGTGTACAAGTCCTTGCCACTACGGACTGCTTTCTCTGTGCGAAGGGCAGCTGCACCTCATCCCACGGCGCTTGATGCGGCCAAAATGTTGTCAATTCTCCAAGAGGAAACCCTTGATGCAGCTGGTGTGCGTTGAAGCTCCAGCTATCAAGTGCTACGAAGCAGCTGTCCTCCTATTCTACCTAGCACCTGCTCACCCGCTCACCCTCTCAGAGAGGTGCCGGGCCCATTTTGCAGGTGTCATGAGCGCAACTATTTGAGGCAGAGTGGCGGGAAGATAGGCAGTATCAGGGAAGCTGCACACTGCGCTAGGCTCACGCAGGATCTCTGCGAGTGCCAGAGAAAAAGTGGCTGCAGTAACGATGGCCCACCATGATAAGCATTGCAACACAGCCGGCCGCTTTGCCGGGTATGAGTGGAAGCATGCCGTTCACCAAGCCCTCCTAGAACGCGCAAACTCCACTGAAGACATTAAGCCGGGATGGGTTGGGAATGGGCGTGTGTGCGGGGAAGCGGGGGCTTCGGACCGCCAGGGTGCTGACGGAAGCTATGCTGCAGAGCGCCACCCGCCTTCGGCTCAAGGCTTTGTGGGCCTGGGTCCAAATCACCGCCGCTCATCGCACTGCTCTTCCAGCCACAAGGCTGCTCCGCCTACACCACGCTCCCCCGTTCCGTACCCAGCTGCTGCTGCTGCTGCACACGCCAGAGCCCAGGGGCAGCACCCATGGATGGTGGCCACGGTCCGCGGAGCGCCCCTCTGCACGGTGGATGGCCTTGCTTCAGGCGATGGCCCGCCGCGAGAGGCGGCGCGCAGCGGCCTACTCGGCAGCCCAGTGGATGGCCGCAGCTTTCGCCCGGTGCTTGCGTGCCGCCGCCCTTACTGCGTGGCAACAAACCGCGCAATGCGCGAGAGCCAATCAGCGACGCTTGGCACGCGCATGGCGGGTCGCCGAGCGGCGCAAACTGCGGGCATTCTCCTGGGCGTGGGTAGCACTGGTGGCCGCACAAGCCTGCCAACGGATCCACGTGGGGAGGTGGCGGTTGAGGAGCCGCACCGCGCAGCAGGTAGGAGCTCTCCTTAGCTGGCAGATCCGGGCTGCAGGGCGCAGGGTGCACAGGGCCGCCAGCTCACGGGCTATTCGGTGGCAGCAGGAGCGCTCAATGCGGCGCAAGCTGCATGGATGGGTGGCTGTGTCGTGGCGTCTGGGCAAGATGCGAAGCCAGACACTCAAACAGCAGAAGTGGCTGTTGCGTGCGCAACTGGTGAGCTGGCGCGGGCAGGCAAAGCTTCAACGGCAAGCCCGGAGCATGCTTGGGCGGCGACTTAAACGGCACGTGTGGCAGGTGTGGGCAGAAAGAATACCCAGGGCATGCCGGCGCCGGGAAGGGCAGACAAGGGTGGCGCGTCATGCCGAGCGCCGAGCCGGCCGGCGGGGCATGCAGATGTGGCAACAGGCGTGTGTGGAGCTGCGGGAGCGGCGGCACAGAATCGCCAGGGCGCAGACGCACGCCACCCATTGCGCACTGCGACATGTGCTCAGTGGCTGGATCCGGTGGGCCGCTCTGGAGGGACTCACGCTGGGCATGCGTCACAGGGCGCGGAAATTCTTACTCCTCGATTCGTTCATGTGGTGGTTGGATTGGGTGCAAGGGAAAACGTTGTATACGATGCGGCAGAGGAAAGTAGCAAAGGTAATAAGGGGTGTCAAGCTTCGGTTTACGATGAAGATATGGACGTTCCATATGGAAGCATGCGTTCGAAAAACGCAAAAACTGACTAGAGCATGGCGAAAATTGCAACTGGGGGCGGAGTGGCGGTGCCTGCAGTCATGGGCGAGGACATGCCTGCTGCTGAAGGCGCAGAGGCGCAAGCTGCAGCGCGTGACGCAGCGGTGGCAGGGGGCGACGTTGCAGAACGTGGTGACGTGCTGGGCAGCGGTGATGAATGAGGAGCGTGCGGTGCGGAGGCTGCGGCAGCGGCAGGAGATGAGAGCGGTGGGCGGCGCATGGGCATGGTGGCAGGAGTGGGCACGCGGGCGGGTCGGGGAGCGGCAGCTGACGAAGCGCGCACAGAGGATGCTGGGGCGGATGCAG